>CAKNXH010054333.1:28827-44467 GCA_932178445.1 Andricus quercusramuli
TATAGGTTTTGGTTTTGATTTTGGATTTGGATTTGGTTTTGGTTCCTTAGAAATCGAACCGAAGGGCCTATGACAAAGCCACCGAACGCGTCCTCGGTTTGCGGATAGAGGGTCCCTGTTCCAAGGCTTTCTGCTGATTATGGTTAAAATAATTAATAAGCAGTCGCGGACAATTGTCCAGGAATGGTCCCGAAGAAATAACCCTAAGCGAAGGCGTAAGAACCGTGCCGAAAGCTGAATGGCACCTGGGTGAGGTGTCTCAAACGGTGATTCTGGGATACCGGGCGACCTCTCAGAGGATACAGCCTTATCCTTGCATGTGGGGCTCTACAAGGATGGACGAACCCGTTTTCCTAGCTGCTCTTGGGAACAACAATGACAAAACCAAACATAGTTGTAGTAAGTGCAGTTCAAAACAATCGAACGCGCAGGGCTCCCGACAATGGGTTGGACAGAGTCAACGCGAATGACCGGCGGAATCTTGTTACTTTTTAGTGGACGGATCGACTCAATGACGGCCTGCTGGAGTGCTATGATGCCAGTATGGTCCCTGCACGAGAAGGTTACATGGCATGACTGCATGCTCTGTAGTGCTAGAAACACCCAGAGCTCTCAGACTTTTCGCAACAACGTCTGCGAAACCATACCGAGAACCTCCGGAAAAGAGGTTATTTAAGCGAAGTGCCTACTCAACCGCATCCAGAACAAGCCGGCAACAGAGAAAGAGAGGCGACACTGAGACCAACCGCGAACAGGCATCCAATAGAGGAAGAAAGATGCTTCAGGACCCGGAGAAACATCAACATTCAGGTTTCTCCCAAGCCCAAAGATCTGACTGAATTGGATGATGAACTTCGTGGAGATTTTTCCGAAGAATCTGACTTCTGGACTATCAGTTGTGGTGTGTACAATGCAACGAGAACTTTGGCAGATGCAAGCCGTAAAACAAAACCAACGGTTGATGATAAGACCAAAAGAAGAATGCATCAACTCAGCACAAAGATAGGCTGGGCTAGACAGTACGCGTCCTGCATTCAGTGTGTGATTGATTACATAACATCTGGCAGGACTTTCACAGCCAAGGTTCGACGGTTCGCGCGCGAACTGCGGATCCGTCATCACACAATCAACAAATCAAAGCTAATGACCATCAGACAGCATATTGTTGACAGAATACGAATACTATCTAACGCTAGGAGAAGTCTAGAGCGAAGAGAGAGGTGGGTCAGAGAAAATCAACAATTTTCATCTGATCCATCTAAACTCTTCCAAGACCCTCCAACTACTGTCGACCATCCGCCCAAACCAGAGGAGATCGAAGCATTTTGGAGAGAAGTCTACGAGGTCCAGCATCCAATCCAAGAAGACTCAAAGAACATAAATAGCTTCAAGGAGATGTGCTGAAGAAGAATGCTCACCTATCACTACCGAGGAGGCGAAAAACGTATTAAGAGGCATGAAGAACTTTCCCGCTCCTGGACCAGATGGCATCAAGACCTTCTGGTAGAAGAAGAAGTTTCCTTCAACCCACCAGCATCTGGCCTGAATTTTCACCTGATATCTAAAGTCGGAAGAGCCTATTCCGGAGTGGTTGGTGGAAGGGCACACAGTGCTCCTGCCGAAGACGGGCAACTTAGCTGACCCTAAGAATTACAAGCCAATAACTTGTCTGAACACACTGTATAAGATCTTCACAGCCATCCTAAATGATAGGATTCTTCGGACAATTGAACCTGTGTGGCGAGAGATGTATGAACAACGTGGCTCGAAGAATGGCTTAGCAGGATGTCGGCAGAAGCTGCTCATCGATAGATGTGTCTGTAAAGACACAGCATCCTATCAACGATCTCTATCGATGGCCTGGATAGATTACCGAAAAGCTTTTGATTCAACCTCCCATAGACTTATCATCTGTCTGTTGGAAATCTTAAAGGCTCATCCACACATCGTGAGATCACTAACAGTATCACCTTTCAGAGAGATGTGTTTCAGGGCGACACCATGAGCCCTCTCCTCTTTTGCCTCACATTATTGCCACTATCTCCCGCACTTCGCCATTCCGAAGGGTACCACTGCGGCAAACCTGGAAATCGAAAGCATAAGGTAACTCATGTATTTTACATGGATGATCTTAAGATCTATGCTAGAAATCAAGAGAAACTACATCTAGCTCTAAAAATTGTCAAAAAGTACACTCAAGAGATTGGAATGGAGTTAGGGTTAGAGAAATGCACCAAGGTTAATTTGAAGAAAGGAAAACTTAACGGCATCCTCGAAGATCCTGAACTCGTTGACAGAAACGCTATACGACACCTTTGCGCTGGAGAGACCTATACATACCTGGGCGTGCCACAAAGCCGCATTCAGGACGTAACATCTATAAAGGATACTCTCCGATGCAGATACAAACGTCTCCTCCGACAGATATGGTCTTCCGAACTGTCGGCGAGGAACAAAGTATCTGCAACGAACATGCTTGCCGTCCCAGTAGTACTCTATTCATTTGGAGTAGTTCCATGAACGAAGGGCGAGCTCAGATCCCTCGATATCGGGTCCCGAAATGTTATGCACATGAACAAAAGCATGCACCTTAAGTCTTCTGTTCCACGACTTTACATCTCACGCCGTCAAGGTGGTCGTGGAATACTGAATCTTGAATGTCTTCACAACAGGATTATTCTGGGTACAGCACATATTGTCGCAAGTGGACAAGATCCTCTTCTTAAAATGGTCAGAAAACACGAAGAAGTAGGCAAAGGGGCGTTTCTTTACAAAGCAGCAGAAGAGGCTGCTGAAACACTCGGCCTTGACTTCAATATCAGGGGTGAGCAAAATGTATCACATCTTATTCATCTTGAATACTCACTCCTGAAGGCCCGGATTAAGAAAGCACAGGAGAAAAACTTCCGCGAAGAGCTCCTCGACAAAAAAATGCACGGCATCTTTCACAAAAATGTGGAAGATCAGTCGATGTCGTATGAGCTGACGTTTGCTTTCCTTAGATCACCCGGATTGAAGTCGGGCACAGAGGGCTTCATTTTGGCATGTCAAGATGGTGTCATTTCTACTCTAGCATACCGTCGCCACATTTTGAGCCAAGATATTCCCGATGATAGCTGCAGAGCGTGTCATGAACACCCGGAGTATCTAGGACACATACTATCTAGTTGTCCAGCTCATTCGGGAACGACCTACATCCAAAGGCACAATGCGGCACTGAGAGTGCTTTATTACCACCTCTGTCACTCTTACGGCATTAGCCCAAATACATCTCCGCTAAACGCTCCTAGAGAAATAGAGTCAGTTGTCGAAAATGAGAAGTGCCGCATATATTGGAACTTCACATTCTCGACAATTGTTTCTGTTGCGCACTCGAGGCCTGATATGGTTCATCTTGACTTCGAGAAACGAACCATGTTCGTTATCGAATTTTCGGCACCAGCGGACAAAAACGTCACAGCGAAGAAGAAGGAAAAGAAAGAAAGGTATAAAGACCTTATAATAAATCAAAACCATATACACCATCTTGAATGAACCTTATAAGGGAGTTGCGACGGTTATACCCGGAATATTCTGTTAAGTTAATCGTCCTGATCATCGGCGCTCTTGGAGGTGCCAAGGTTTCACTTGTTAATAGCCTGAAAAGCATCCCTGCGTGTCAACAAAATGCTGAGACACTTGCAGGGAGAATGCAGAAGGCGGTCGTCCTTGGGTCGCTCTGTGTCCTCAGGGTGCACAAGACTTTCGCCGGATCATCGTATTGAATTCGCGCAGACTGTAACCACCCATCTCACGGTCGTGAGACGTGGTTACAGCTGAAATTTTACCGCGATTTCGCTGGGAGCGGGTGCAATTTTTCAGATTAGCACCCGCTCCCGGCGAAATCCTGCGGTTGTCCTTATGACAAACTTTTAACTATATATTAAATTCGGTCCGGGTTTAGTTGCCCGCGATTGATATAGATGTGTTACAAAATTAAAAAATTTAACTCAACCATTCATAAACTAGAAGTAAATGCTCGTGATAATTAAATTAAGATCAATGAGTGAAGAATCTAGAATCAGTATCATCCCCGAATATTAAAATTCCCGAAAAAATAAAAGTGCCGAAATATAAAGCTCATGAATTGAAAAATTCAGGATTCATAAAATTCCTTACAGTATATAAAATTACCGAATTTTAAAATTTCCGACAGAAAATTTTTGCTTTATAAAATATCCGATTTAGAAAATTCCTGAATTCAAACAATTTAAGAAATTGTTTATTAAATACAATTTATTTGTTAAAAATATAATAATCAAATACTTCTATCAAAGACTTTTTTTTAATGTATAAAGTCTTGAACAAAGTTATGTACTTTTTCAAAATGAAAAGTCAGTTTAAACATCCCAGGACAATATCCCATTACAAATTTAAAAAATATAAAAATTATAATTGCAACATTCAAAGTTAAAATTCATCACTCTGAAATTGTGAAAATTCAGTTTTTAATTGTTTAATATTGAAAATGGTTATGGTTTGTTTTAATTTAAAAATTCCAAATTGAATGGGTTAAAAGTGGAATATTTTATACTGATATAATACATGAATCCGATTTTGAAATTGAATAAAGGCGTATATTTATAAATCTATTAATTTGAAGTGATTTTTAAAATGAAAATTGTTCACGAAGACTCGATCCGATGTTTACGTATGTGTAACTAGTAAGGCTTTCAGATTACTATTTCAAACTTTAACGTTAAAATATGTAAATTATATAATTTTGAACAGATCGAGAATCATCTTGTAAAATCAATTAATGTTCAATTTTTAATACTCGAACTATATTTTAGTTTTTAAAAGCATGAGTTAATTTATATTTACAGCTGGTCAATTTAAAAACTTTTTCTATTTCCCGGTCAAATTATAGATTCACTTTCGTTTCCCAATTTTTCCCGGTCGCGAGTCTAGCTCAATTTAGCGTAACTTCAATTTTTTGGAAATATTAATTTTTCGGTTCTAACTTCCGGGACAATCATTTTATTCCTTGATAGATTTTCTACAAATCTCGTTAGCTAATTTTTTATTTTAAGAAATTTATGTGAAAATTATACTATTTTTATTTTTATAAACAATATTTTTGTTTATTAAAATTATTGTGATAGAAGCGTTTAGAAGAGTTTTTTTAATCTTTCGAGGAATAAAATGAATATTTATAGGTCGATCAAGGTTAATTTTCTTTGTCAAATTTGGCTTAAATATCATTTTTTCAGTTGCTTTTACTATAGAACAATTTAGGTTTGTATATTTGGGCGAAGAATTCCGTTTTATAGTTTGACAAATATTATTTATAAATCAATGTTTTGTACAGAAAATTACCTCTTTATTATTTCATAAACGTGAAAAACCCAGATTTTAATGTTTCCTATGAAAAACACAATCCATGAGTGACAGAACAAAATCAGAAACTATAACAGAGTCAATTTATGCATAAACAAGCACTTTAAACAAAATTATTAAAAAATAAAGAAAATTTGGAAAAGCACCCTTTTAAAGAGCTTTTGAAACAACAAATTTAAAAAATTCGATTTTCGAGAAAACGTTTCTTATAATTTTTAAAAAAGATTATTCACAAAAAAACTTGTCTCATGCTTCATATCTGCAAAAATTCTATATATTCTTAAATGCACTCAAATTTCGTTTCAGTCTAATAATAAAAATTAAACTTCAAAGTACAAGAAATTATAGTTTCAAAAATCATATCTATCATTCATAAAAAAACATGAACTATTAGAAATTATAATAATATTTAACCTTATTACTTATTTGATTCCCCACACTAAATGCAAATATGCACAACGAGGTCTCCACAAAAACATGGAGTGCAACGTCGTTACAATCATGCATAAACTAATTTATAAATTAAAAATTTCCACAAACTCACTTCTACTATTCTAATTCAAGCAGAATCAGGATAGTACCCCTGAAGTGTTGTTAAAAAATGATGAAGGAGAATCCCGACTAGTTGCGTTCTTTGAATGATGCTTATTTCATTCAAATTTCAGTCTTCAATGACAGGTAGATCATTGACACCAAGAGAAGCTCCTTCCTCGTAGAGGGTCGAGTAAGAAGTCCCTCGGTACCGATACCGGAATCGATATATAAAGTGCATTGGTCCCACGATATCCCTACTTATAGCCGATGGCTCGCGCAATCGATCGTATGATCGAATGATTTCGTAAATCATCCCTTCGTTCCAGCTGCCTGTCCACTTATGAGTCAAAGGCGTATCAATATAAATATTCGCTGCAGCTTCGTAATTTAATTCTAAGTATGAAGATAGAACGGATCGTCTTATCATCTACGTTTATAATATGTTTGGTTAACGAGAAAAAGCAAATCAAAGTGAAAGAAAGACGAACTGCTGGAAAAAGGCCCTCATATTAACACAATTGAGCGGTCCATATCTGTGTGAAGGCTTGAGAAATATGAATGAGAACAACGGCTGACTACGGTCAAACATGAATGTTAGCAATGAATAATAATAATCATATTATGTGTTATTTACATGTTTTATTACGACTTATGAAACAAAATTGAAAAATGCCTCGAAAAACTAGCAGGAAAAACTGTCTAATCGCGCGCATAAAGTGGTAATCATCTAAGCCAAACGTATTAGGGCTTCGAGGTATCATATAGACACGACTAGTGAGAGTGTTGGTGCAAGAGGCGAGCGCGATGTGGAAAAAATCAGTTCCTAACTTTGAGCTCCAGAAAATTCCATTTTGATCGTGGTGCAATAGGGATTTTCATTCGTTAGTTCCACAGTTCATGCATCGAGTGCTATAGACTACATTACATATTTTTAATATTTTTTCTTAAGAAACATTTGAATTGATACAATTAAAATCTAGAGAATACTAATTTGTATTCTCAGCTACCCTGATAAATGTATCATTTCAATAAATTTATATTATTACAATTCATAATACGCATTGACGTTCAAACAGACTTATTTTCATTGTCCTGTTTATATAATTTGAAAAAGTTAGCATCCTATAAACAAAAACAATTTTGTTAATATATATTCTATTGTATCTTGTGCTGTTTTTCCAAAAACTTAAATTGTTTGTTTGCAATGGTATTTTTTTACGGTTTAAATGATAAATATTCATCCTATCAAAAAAAAATCAATAAGAAATTTTTGGATCTTTTTTTGGTGAACAACTTTTGTCTAATATTTTTTTTCGCACCGTGTATTGTTTTTCCAAAAATTTAATTTTTTAATTGCTAATTTTATTTTTACCATATTGAACAAAAAGTACGCGTCCTATAAAAAAATGATTAATAATAAATTTGTATTTGGTGGGGGGGGGGGGGGGGGGGAGTAACAAACTTTTCTCAACTCATTTTTTTTCATAGCTTTGATTCAAAAGTGCTGGTTAACAAACTCGATCTTTCTTTTTGGTCCCTAAAAACGTGTTTCTTTGGATTCAGGGGGTCTCCAAACGTAAAAATTTAAAGAAATCCGCGATAGTATGTTTTCCAATAAAACTAATGCCTTCTCATTATAGTGAGGATGTAAACAAATTTTTATGTAACAAATTTTAATAAAATAATTAAAGAAATATGTTTTCATTAAATTTACGTTGCTATAATTTATTGAAAAAGAATTTTTAAAGCATTCTTTAACTATAATGTTGTTGATAAGTTTGTATTTTTACTGCAGTGTGAATTTGGGCTAATTCTACTTCTACGGAAATAGTTTATAATCATAACAAAAAACTCATTTAATTTAAATTTTAAATTTAAAAATAAGTTCAAAGAAAAAATATATAATTTTCCAACCGCGATACTTACCAAAGAGTAATATTTCCAACTGTAAGTTCCGTCCCCACGAGAAATTATGTAATTTTTAGACATTCTTTAAAATTCACTAAAGAGGGCATTATATGCCGGAACGTTTAAAGCATTTTATTTGTTTTTAATCTACCAGATTCTAAAACCAACATGAAACATCAACATTCTAACATAAATTTTCTACGATTCTCTTTGGGTGATTATTATTCAAAAAAGCAAACTAGGAAATTATTTAGTGTACTGTAATTTTTTAATTATTAATTGCTTTCTCGCAAATTCAATTGTTTTTTTTATTAAGAACCACCATAAGCGAATTGTAGATAATCTCTTGAAGAGTAAAATAAGTCGCTAATAACACAAAACTTTAAATAACTGATATTTGTTATTTATTTAATATTATTTATTATGTATTTATTGAAAAATTGTATGTTCTAGGGCGGCTATTGTCTTGATTCTTTAGCTGAAGGAGCTGCTTTAACTCTGCGGACTCTTCTAGGTGATCCATGTCCAAATCTGAATCCGTTGGAAGATCCATGTGAAAGGTTTGTTGGCATATATTTTTGTTGCCTCACTACACTTTGTTACTATTTATATATTCATCCAAAATATAAACGTTCTTCTTCATCGTCTTTCCATCATCGTCGAAATCATGCATTTTAAGTTTCTTCTTTTAAGTTTTGACACATCTCTACACTGTCTACATTATTTAAATTGTTATAACCAACAGCTGACATTTATTTAAGCATACATTTTTTCAATTACTGTATGATTTAATACCTCTTGACTTTCCATTGGATTTTAGAAGTGCCTGGTAAGAAGGTGTGAATTAAATAGGATTGAAACGTTTCTATCCAAATAAATGCCGTTTTTGAAAACGAATGAAATTAAATTAAAGCGTACTAAAAAAACGATAACTTGTAAGCAAATACCGTAAATTTCCAATTAGCTATTACTAATATACACTCGCATAATCATAATCTTCTTCACATCAACTGTATTTTTTAATTCTAAATTCTACTGAGTTTCTCTCTCAGCATTTTTTCACATGCTATGGAGCCTATTGAGACAATCGCTCACCGACATGGTAAAAATTATTGATGAAAATCACGAACTTATGTTCTCTGTGAGTTTGAAAGACATGAAAATTTCCATTCCCTGCCTGAATATTCTGTCACTATACGCCTGCTAACTTCAACTTTCAAAGAGATTCACTGGAATTGATTTGCTTCTTATTTCCATTCATCGAATATAATAAAATTGACTTCAACATTCAAGGTAGCTTCATGGTATTAAACCGGATGCACTTGACTTCAATTTCTACCCTCTTCAAAATAATTAAGATGCTTTGAATTTTTCGCAAAACTCATCTTGGGATTAAACAGGATTCAAATAAAATTCAATGTTTGAATTGAAAATTAATTGAAACGTAAGCGGCAGAAAACGACATTGTTTTGAATTAAAGGCGTTGCGAATTTATCCACATTTGAACTCGTTTCGATTCTCTTTAATCTACATCTTTTTACCGGGTGTCTTGCAAAAGCAAGAATTTATCGCGATTTTCGAGAAAATCGACTTTGTAATATTCGCCAAACACCATATCAACGCCTGAGTGGAAGAAGGTGTTCGTTCCGAATCTGGTTGCAGAAGGTGATGGTTCGGAGTTTGTCCGAAGAAAGTTTGAATCCGAATCTGCTTGAAAAAGATGTTGATTCATTGTTCGTCTGAAGAACGTATTCGTTTCGTATCAATCGTCCCCAACCGGCTACCTTGTTCCGAAACCTTTTCCGCGATTAATTACTCTTTTCTGTTTTATTACCCTGGATCAATTATATTTTCTAATTGATAAGTAAATGTTTATTTTTCCATACTTGAAGAAAAATTTCTTATCAGCAGGAGATCGAACTTTTTCAAAAGTATAGTTTCCTTTTTTTTATTCAAGCTTCTAAGTCATACTATTTTTTCATAATTATATAAAACTAAAATAATACAATGCTATTTTTACATTCTTTTTTGAATCACTATATTACGAATTAATTGTAGTATGCCATGCAGTGTGGTGTGTATTGCATAAAATAATGTTTTGCAAGTGATAATTGAATATTATATTATTCATAATAAACCTGTTGATAACAACAAAAGGAGGACGTCTAGGATAATTTCCGTTCTCGTACATCAATTAGTACATTTTGTTGATAGCACAGTTTATTAAAATAATTACATAATCAACCTTAGTGATTTGAAACTAAGCTTACAAGTAAACCTATGGAACTGTCACTCGCCGATTTTGATGAAACCTGGCTAATTTCTAAAGCTAGGTGAAATAAGCGACACGTATTTTTTTATGAAGACTCAAGTTTAAGTGTAGAAACTACCCTTCGTACATTAGGGGTGGTTTCCACGTATGAAATTGAATCAGTCAAATGAATGTATAGAATTCCTGAAAATAAAACAAGACTCCAACGATCAATTTTCGACAACCACGACAAAAGGCTCCTATCGGAATTCCTAAAAACAAAAAAATTTTGTTTCTTTGGACAAAAATAAAAAAGAGGAACGAAAAATGAGAAGGCAACCAACCAAATCCCCTTCCTTTTTTTATTTCTTTCGCCTTTTTTTTCATTATCATCAAATCACAATATGAAAGCATTCTCAATATTTACAATATTTCACAATAATTTTGCAATAGACAATTTGAAAATAATTTAGAGAATTTCAAACTCTCAATGTTGAATTTACTGATCAAGGATGTTTCAAATCATCCTAATTGTTTTAAAGTAAAAGTTTCGAGAATTAGAAGTGAATTAGAAGTATGTTTACAACAAGATGAAGTCATTGATTTTTTTAAATATCAGATTGTCCTTAATCGATGATTTTTGAACAATATTAAAAAACGTGAGAACAAACTTTCTATTTTGATTGATCAACAAACTAATGTTCAAGAGCAAAATTTAAATTTACACAAGATTTTTGAAGAAGAAGATAGGTATCCTTGGTTTTTAAATTTGGCAAATATTCAAGTTCCTGGTTCAGTTACAGATAAATTCGCAGATTAGGTGACGGTTTTAGTAACAATGTGATTAAAAGTAAATCTAAAAAAATGATGGAGATAGTTAAAGATGTTGAGTCAAGTATCCGCAAAATTCCAATATTGGATCAACAGGATTTCCGAAACAAGGTTTTATAATTGTCAAAGAGCTTTGTTGATAGAGGCAATATTACAGTTTGTATGAAGAAATTACGAAGTTCAAAATGTCTACATTTCGCACATGAGGTGTGGTTTTTATGTTGGAAATAGAATCAGTCGAGTGATTCGAAAGGTGAAATACTTCTAAAGGATTTATTATGTCGCTAAATCCAAATTTGACATCAAAATTTCGAAATCTAAAATTATTATATCATTGATATCGGTGAATACTCATCACGCTCTCTGCCGAACCTAGGAGTAACCAGCGAGGAGGTAGCGAGTATCTATTCCCATTTTCTTTTTAATTTTTCATCATTTCTATTAATGTTTTTGTTCATTTTTTAATTTATTTTAGGCGTTTAAACATTTTTTCAAATACTTTTTTTTTAATTTTCTTATTTTCTTGCAGTAACTTCTGCAAAAGTGATAATCATTGAAGAATTGTGTCATGTATATAGATTTCATACACCATGCCCACCTTATTACGGCAGTTTCACTGCAAAACTCGCACATTGGCGCACAATTCCTGAAGCAGTAATCCACGGAATTTTCAAACTTGAGTGGTCTGCCTCGTAAGTATCAACTTTTGAACCAGGCGTATATAATGAGAATTGAAAATCGAAGGGAAGAGAACTAGTTATGGATCAGTGACTAAAGCTTGATGATATTAATGCGGAGGTGTAAATCTATATTGTGATTTTAGAGAAGAATTATGTCTGAAAACTTCCGGGTGAACTTTTTCCAAGACCTGAAGAAGAACACATCTAGGAGTTAAATCTTACCTGTCGTTTCTATCGGGAATACTGTGAATTTTGTAAATATTCCTTTGATTCCACAATCAATTCAAATGTTTTTTTCATTTTGACCATTCCACGAATCCACCAAAAGACACTCTTTTCACTAAATGATGGCAGAAATACTTTTCCAAATCTTGAACTTATTAGGTCAGAGGTGAGCTTACCTAATTTTGAAGCTAATACAAGGACATTGACTGACATGAACAGATTTTGTTGCACTCAAGGCCCGTATTTTCCATCTTCTTCTTGTAAAAAAATCAACAGAGGTGATAGCAAAACACCACTCGCAGTAATTAGTGGCTGTATAGTGCAGCTTTGCGTCAGGAAGTTTACTGACTATACCAAAGCTTCAACTGTTGCTTGTCCTTTAAATGACGGAGTACGTCCCGTGTGTATTTCTTGATTAAAACCTGATTGATCAGAGTTTAAAACATTTTCTTCCTCAACTAACAAAATGTCATGTTGCACTTTGTTTACAAATTCATTCGCCTCTGTTTCCAGTTTTTCTTTGCCGATAATCGACTTCTGGGTCACGAATTTGTTTAGATTTCTGGGAGCATTTCCGTATTTTTAATTGAACTCGTGAACCCATTTTGCAGAAACTTTGAATAAATTTGGCGACAATGAAACCTCATCCCGAGCTTTCAAAGCGCAGCTGCGAATATCAAGATCATGAACCGTCATTGATCTCTGTACAATTTCTTTAAACTTATTCAACGTAAATTCAGAAATTTTCTATAGTTTTTTGGTTCGAGTTCTATTATTTACAGCCTTTTCTTCCTATCGGTATATTTCAAGTTTTGAATTTGATCGTTTAAACTTGTATTCAACTGATTTCAATTTAATTTTGTGTTTTTCCCGACCTCCAATATTCAACAGCTTTTTCCTTTATGTTCTTCAACGATTCCTGCATCTTCAGATAAGTTCTCTTTTAATTGAAACTTGATCTGAAATGACGTTTGAATTTTGAAAATGCAAGAAATCATAAATTTCAATATACAGAGAATCTTCAATAGAATCTTTTATCAAGACTTCTAGTGGTAAACTAAGGCCACTTCATCTTCATTTGTGATCCCCATTAGCAGCGCAAGAGTGGGGATTTAGTCTTCCCACTACAGAAAAACAATTGCCATCCACTATTTGCAATATCGCGAGGTATTCATTTTCCTATTGACCTTCCTTTAACTCTATTTTCGAATATTCTTACTCGCGCTTCTGTCGTTTGCTATCAATATTCTTTGTTTAGGAATTGATGTTCATTTCATTCAGCATCATAATAATCTATTCTGAATGAAAGTTAATATACTTCAGAATTATAGGTACAGTGTTGAAATAATTTATTTATTCATACATATTCAATTTTAAAGACTGGTTTTCAAATAATTTCATTGATTTAATCACGTTTCTATCAGGTTGTTTAGTTATTCATGTTCTGATGTTATTTTGATCTGCCTCAGTACGATTTAGAATCTTTTATAACTGAAGATGAAAGGGCCTTTAGTTTACAATTAGAATTCTTGATTAAAGATTCTATCGAAGATTCGCTGTATGTTGAAACTTATGATGCCTGGCATTTTCGAAATGCAAATGTCATTTAAGATATAGTTTCAATTAAAGAGAGTTATGCTGACGATTCGTTCAGAATTAAAACGGGAAATAAATTGAAATTTGAATCACTTCAATACAAGTTCAGACGATTAAATTCAAAACTTCAAATATATCGATGGGAAGAAGAAGTTGTAGTAATAAAACTCTAACGAAAAACTACAGAAAATATATGAATTTACGTTGAATAAGTTTGAAGAAGTTGTACAAAGATCAATGATCGTTCATGACCTTGATATTTGCAGGTGGGCTTTGAAAGCTCGGGATGAGGTTTCGTTGTCGCCAAATTTATTCAAAGCAAAATGGGTTCACGAGTTTAAACAAAAACACGGAATTTTTTCTAGAAAGATAACAAATTCGTGACTCAAAAGTCGATTATCGATCAAGAAAAACTGGAAAGAGAAGCTAATGAATTTCTAAAGAATTTGCAACAAGACATTTTGTTAGATGGGGAAGAAAATGTTTCAAACTCTGTTCAATCAGGTTTCAATGAAGAAATACACACACGACGTACTCTGTCATTTAAAGAATAAGAAACAGTTGAAGCATTGGCATAGTCAATAAATTCCCTGATTCACAGCTACATTATACAGCCACTGATTAGTGATTACGGCTACCACCATTTTCGATTGTTTTACAAGAAAAAGATGGAAAATTTGGGCCTCAAGTGCAACAAAATCTATCCAATTCAGATGTCAATTCAGATGTCAATTCAGACAATTCAGGCAATGGCCATGTATTAGCGTCAAAATCCGGTAAGCTAACCTCTGTCCTAGTGAGAACAGGGTTTCAAAAAGTATTTCTTCCATCATCCAGCTAAAAGAGTGTCATTTTGTAAGATTTGTGGAGTGGTCAGAATAAAAAAAATGATGATGTACTCTTCTTCAGGTCTTGGAAAAATTGAATTTGAAAGTTTTCAGACATAATTCTTCTTGAAAATCGCGATATAAATTTACACCTTCGCAATAACATCATCAAGTTCCAGTTACTGATCCATAACCAGTTCTCTCCCCCTCGATTCTCAAATCACATTAAATAAACCTGGTTCAAGAGTAGCTACTTACGGAATAGAACACTCTAATTTGAGAATTCCGTGGATTACTGCTTCAAGAGTTGTGCACTGATGTAAGACTTGTGCAGTGAAACTGCCGAGATAAGGTTTGCATGGTGCATGAAATCTATATGCATGACACAATTCTTCAATGATTACCATTTTCGCAGAAATGACTTCTAGTAAATGAGAAAATTAGAAAACTAGCTGTGAATTCGATCTCGAGTGTTTCCACTTTGTTTGTATTTACAATTATATGGTGCTCATTTCACGAGCACTTTGCTTCCCGATAGCAAATGTATTTGCTTCCTCATAGAGGAAGCATTAGTTATTTTTTTCATTAATAGGCAAACCGAAGTCTTCATTTTGCTCAATTTAAAAATAGAAATTTACCAAAAATGAAAAATTACAGAATAATACAAAAATGTTTTAAATAACAAGACAAATCAGACAAATCAAATCTTGGGTTCGAAATAATAACTTTTTGAGCTGGAAAAGGGAAAGGAAAAGTTCTGTCGCACCCTATCCCTTTCCCAGCTTTACGATTTCTTCACAAAACTTGTCATAATATTACTCTATTTGAAAATTTATGATCAACAAGTCTTTTCTATTCATGCATCAACTTTAAATTATGTCGATGAAAAAAGTTTTTCTGTTTGAACCTGATGATTCAGATATTATAAGTGAGCAGAAATTCCCTAATCTTCAATAAAGTGTACTATTATTATTATAGATCAATCAATTTGCCTTGAATCAAGAGATTTTTTCCGTTCTTGCATCAATTTTGAATTATGTTACTGAAAAGAAGTTTTACTATGAAAAACCGTGTTTTCAAATATTATGCAATTTCACAACTTCCATACTCTTCAATTAAATGTATTAATATTATAGGTCAGTCGATTGATCTCGAATCAACACATATTTTCTGTTCTTGCATCAACTTTGAATTATGTTAATGAAAACAGTTTTACTATAAAAAAACGATTTTCAAAATATATAAATTACCATAACTTCCCTACTCTTTGATAAAATGCATTATTATTATAGGTCAATGGATTCGTTTCGAACCAACGAATCTTTTATATCCTTGCATCAACTGTGAATTATGCTAGTGAAGAAAGTTTTACTATAAAAAACCGATTTTCAAAATATATAAATTACCAT
>CAKNXH010054333.1:44477-67894 GCA_932178445.1 Andricus quercusramuli
ATAACTTCCCTACTCTTCAATAAAATGTATTAATATTATAGGTCAATCGATTCGTCCCGAACCAAGGCATATTTTATATTCTTGCGTCAACTTTGAATTATGCGAATGAAAAAAGTTTTGCTATAAAAAACCGATTTTTAAAATATTTTTGAGTGCTAGAAAAAAAATGCATTAAATATTTTTTGAAATCCTTCGGTCAGTTTCAAGATGTTAGTAAGGAAAATAAGCTCTCCAAATTTCATCAATTTATCTGCAACCGTTTTCTAGTTATCGTGTTCACAAAAAAGCGTGACATCCACACATCCACACATCCATACATCCACACATCCACACACACACACACACATCCGGACAATTGCTTAGAACATTGTAATAGACATTTTTAAATTAGGGAGGGTTCAATTAAATGAATTTAAAAAATTTGAAAAATGTCACCATTACAAAGCTTCCTCTATGAGGAAGCAAAATGGGAATAGGTACTCGCTACTTCCTCGTTGGTTATTCCTGGGTTGGGCAGAGAGCAATATGAGAATCCACCGATATCAACGATATAATAATTTTAAATTTTGTAATTTTGATCTTGAATTTGGATTCAGCGACATAAAAAACTCTGTAGAAGTATTTCACCTTTCGTATCACATGACTGATTCTAGTTCAAACATGAAACTCCTTAGAAGCATCTCACCTTTTGAACTTCATGATCGCATTTCGTACCTTCCGAAGTTGTTCGCGAGCAAACGAAATTAAAGTTTTGAAAAGAAGTTTAATAATATGCATTGTGATCACTGGAACTGTAGGTTAAATTAAATGTTGCAATGCACATGGATTAACAAGTAACATTTACACTCCACTGAGAGTGGTCTTTATTTAAAACAGTTAAACCGTGATACTTTAATTTCCACAATTATAACAAGGTATCTTGATTCCGAAACGATGAGACAAGCGTACCTTCGATCGGTTTGACGACTGATTCGCACAAGCAAAGTGCGAAAGGTTCCACAAACATACACACACACCAAATTTGACGAGTCTGACTCATGATAAGGATGCAAAGTATGGCAATAGAAATAATAAATATGATATAGTCTAGAATTGGTATAATGACAAATGGAACCTCCTATAAAATCAATTTGTAAAAAAAATACGTCGATCGATCTTCAATTAATAAAGACAAGCTTTCAATATGAAAGGATAGCATCAAAATTATAATTCAATCTCGAACAGAAGTAAATATTTCTCTTATGATTCAATGGTCTGTTTGAAAATTTGAATTAAGAGTACAATTTTTCGTTTAAAAAACCTCGATCATACCTTCAAGTTTAAATATAATTGATAAACAGTATTAAAAAACTTAATCACATTTATACAAAACAAATTTATTTGCAAAAAGCATGATAATGTTTAAAAAAAGTCAGTTATTCTTTGAAAAAAGGCATTGCAAACATTATTTTCTGCAGAATTTTTAAGGTTTATTAAAGAAAAATATTTTTATAAGCGTTTTAATAAATAGAACAAAATAAAATAAAACTAGCTGTGAATTCGATCACGAGTGTTTCCACTTTGTTTGTATTTATAATTATATGGTGCTCATTTCACGAGCACTTTGCTTCCCGTTAGCAAATGTATTTGCTTCCTCATAGAGGAAGCATTAGTTATTTTTTACAATAATAGACAAACCAAAGTCTTCATTTTGCTCAATTTAAAAATAGAAACTTACCAAAAATGAAAAATTAAAAAATGTTTTAAATACAAAGACAAATCAGACAAATCAAATCTTGCATTCGAAATAATAATTTTTTGAGCTGGAAAAGGGAAAGAAGAAGTTCTGTCGCACCCTATCCCTTTCCCAGCTTCATGATTTCTTCACAAAAATTGTCATAATATTACTCTATTTAAAAAATTATGATCAACAAGTCTTTTCTATTCATGCATCAACTCTAAATTATGTCGATTAAAAAAGTTGTTCTGTTTGAAACTGATGATTCAGATATTATAAATGAGCAGAACTTCCCTAATCTTCAATAAAGTGTATTATTGTTATTATAGACCAATCGATTTGCCTCGAATCAAGAGATTTTTTCCGTTCTTGCATCAATTTTGAACTATGATACTCAAAAAAGTTTTACTATGAAAAACCGTGTTTTCAAGTATTATGCAATTTCACAATTTCCATACTCTTCAATAAAATGTATTAATATTAGAGGTCAATCGATTCGTCTCGAATCAACACATCTTTTCTGTTCTTGCATCAACTTTGAATTATGCTAATGAAAAAAGCTTTACTATAAAAAACCGATTTTCAAAATATATAAATTACCATAACTTCCCTACAATTTGATAAAATGCATTAAAGTTATAGGCCGAGGTTCTGATTGTGAGTTCATTATTTTGTTGATAATCACCAAAAGTATCATGGCAAGCTCAAATTGTAAACACAAATCTGGTGCTCAAAAAAGAAAAATTCAAGCTGAGCGCGAATCACCAGTGCTAGCTGTTCGTCAACCGATAACCAAAATTTTTTAATTCACAAATAAGGAAAAAAGGCAAACACTAATCGAAGAACCAATTGTGATCGAAAAGCTAGTTGTGTGCCCAGTCGGTGATTCTGATCCAACAGTAGTCGAAGAACCAACTGTGATCGAAGAGCCAGCTGTTTGTAATATTGATTATTTTGGTAATATAAGAAACGATGATCAAGGAACTTGACCATCACAAATCTCCGATCATTTGAGACAAAACATTGTTTCCTCTCACATTAGCTTTACGTTGCTTGAAGGCTTTTCCAAGACATTTCCAAAAGATTTAGAAGGTAAGCATTTCCAGAATTCCTTACTCTATACGAAGAGGGTAGATTAAAGGAGACGGCAACAGTTTCCACGTGACTTGTTCGCGTGGAGTCCATCAAAAGAGCCTCTTCACTGTCTTCCCTGTCGTCTTTTTTTTGCAAGTCTAGTGTCAGTATTTTAAAAACTAGTCGGTTAGCCAAAGAAGGTTTTTCACCGGAACAAATCGCTTGGAAAATATTATATGATATTTTTCCTGCTCATGAAAACAGTTCTGAACACAGAAAAATTTATCTAGCCTGGAAGTCTCTTCAAATTTCCTTACAAGGACACGGTATCGATACAAATTTACAACTGCAGATCCAGTGTGAGGCAACAAAGTGGAGAGCTATTCTTCAAAGAATTTTGAAAGTAACATTATTTTTGTAGAGTAGAGAATTGACGTTTCAAGGTGAAAACACTGCACTAGGAGATCTTCACAACAGTAATTTTTTAGGCCTTCTACATTTGCTTGGGAAACGCGATGATGTGATTCGTGAGCATCTAGCCAACGTTAAAGAACAACAGCTGGAAGGAAAAAGTATGAAAGGTAAAGCTGATTATCTGTCCTCCTATCCACAAAACGAGTTTATCCGTCATTGTGGTGAAAAGCTCCTCAAAACTATTTTGCAACAAAGAGAGGATGCTATATATTACTGACTGATTGTGGATGCAACTCCGGATATTTCACATCAAGAACAATACGTTTTAATACTTCGTTACGTTTTAAAAAACTCAGTAACCGATGAATTTGAAGTGTGCGAGCGCTTAAGTGATAGTGATACTACTTAAGTGATACTACGCTTGTGTGTAGTGGCAAAAGTGGACAAAACATTTCAAACGAAACATCAGCAGCTCTAGAGTCCGATAACATCCCACTTGAAGACTATCGTTCTCAAGGTTATGATAACGGTGCAAATATGAGCGGGAAAATAAATGGTGTTAAAAACAGGATCTTGAATAAAAATGAGACTGCTCTTTTTTCGCCTTGTGGAGCCCATTCATTGAATATCACCGGAAAAAAACGCTGCAAAAATGAATGCGAATAACATAAGATTTTTCGGAAATATTGAGGCAGTCTACTCATTTCATTCTAGCAGCCTTGCACGTTGGGAAAAACTAAAATAATATGTTCCGTTTTCTCTTCAAAATCTTCCAGACACCAGATGGAGTGAGAGACTCCAAGCTGTGCATCCCACCGTAAAACATTACCCTGGTGCTCTTAAAGATTTAAATCTTATTCTAGAAGAACAGCTCATGAATTTGACTCCAGCAGCATACAACACCATCAAATGATTACAAAAATATTTTCAATCTTTCGAAGGCCTGCTGATGGTATCTTTTTGGCATAAGATACTGTCGAGTATTGATAAAAAAAACGTGACCATACTTCTGACTTCAGGACAAGATTTGAAGCTGCTGATTCTATCTGTGAAATATTCTCCCAATCCTGAGATTCCCTGACATAAAGAGTAAAGAACTTGATGCAGCAGTCAAATCCCTTGTGAATCAATTTAAGAAGGACCTATCGGAAGAGCTTTTAGATGAAATTTCGCACATGAAAAGCATTCATACGACTGTCTTCAAAGCTGAGAAAAGTCCATTATTACTACTGTCTGCTATTCATGAAAAAAATCTTCAGGGTATATATAAACTCTTTTTTACTGTACCGGTGACTGTTTCTCTAGCTGAGAGATCATATAGCAGACTAGCTAATATAATGAAAATCTGGCAGAGAAGCACAACAAGTCAAGATAGGTTGAATTAACTCGCTATTTTAGAAATTAAAAACGGCTTAGCTAAAGAGGTTGACTTTTCTGACGTCATTGATCAATTTTTACAAAAAAAGCTCGAAGAATGTGCAATTCTTCTTAAGCACTTTTTGTGACAGTTTCCTTTATACCTATACATTTTGACCCTGTAACAATCTACATTTTGTTCAATTGTAATTACAGTGAATTTCACAATGTATAAATACGAGATTTTATCTTCAATGAGTAAAACTTAATCAAAATTACGAAAGATTTCATCAGCAATGTTCATATTTCCCTTGAATAAACATGCAAAATTTACGCTTATTCGAGTTAAAAAAACAAGACTAGGGAGTGAGGGCTGCAATATTTTGTGGCCAGAAGGCCCTTGTCGAGGTGTGGGGGGCATGAAATGAATCAATTAGAGGAGGAAACTCTCTGTAACAATTTTAATTTGTATGACGTAAGAACAAGTCTAGTCCCTGATCTGGAAGATATGGAAAAACGAATGGTAGAAAGCTTTGAAAAAAATGGGGTTTTTGTTCTGAATGGGAGAACTAAAAGCGACGTTATTGGATCACTCTACTTTAAATTATGCGAACCATTCAAGCATCCCCTTCTTTAAGTGGAATAATGACTTTGCTCATAAATTCAAAGAAAATATTCAGTACCCTCCAAATAAGAACTCTACAATGTTGTCGATAGATAACCTTTCAAACAATTTAATTAATGCAATTAAAGAGGCAGCGACAGGACTTCACATGAATGTAAAACCGACTAAAAAAATGAGTTGTTCAAAGCCATGGTTTGACGCGCAATGCAGAAAGAGTAAAAAAGAGCTAAAACAAGTACTTATGAATTGCGAACAACAAAAATGCAATCCTGATGGAGGAAGTTTATTAGAATTCCTCATTAGATTCTCTCGCGAATGCAATCGACTCTAAACAATTATGGTAGATAGTAAATAGCTATAATTTCAAACCTTCGTATAAAGATGATATAGACTTAAACATATGGGAACAGTAAATGAAATCTCTTTACCCAGTTCGGGATAGAAATTCTTACTTAATAGCGATTAATAATTTTCGAAATCCTTATCTTGATTCACATATATCTCTTGATGAAACTATTTCAAGCTTGAAACAGTAAAAAAATGGAAAGGACCCTGGTCCGGATGGTATTAGCTATGAATTTCTTAAAAATTTGCCTGGCAATCTGGTCCTCTACTTAAACTCGTTATTTAAGAAAATAATTGATGAAGAAAAGGTCCCAATATCGTGGTCTGAAACATTTCTTAGAATGATACATAAGAAAGGGGATGTCACTGATCCTTCAAATTACCACCCCATCGCCTTAGTTAACTGTGTTACAAAGATATTTACGCAGATTCTTTCCAAAAGGCTGACAGCCTGGCCTGAACGCCTTAACGCAATGATTCAAAATCGCCTGAGACTGAACGGAGACAAACTTTTTGTTCTCTATTTTGACTTCAAAGCAGCCGTTCCATCAATTAACCAGAATATCTTATGGAAAAAATTAATCTCAAGAGGTTGTGGATCAAAATTCATTAGATTAGTAATAGATTTCTAGGGGAGACCGGGGCGAGATGAGCATACGGGGTCAAATGAGACACTGAATTTTCTCTCAAAATATGTGATTTTTGTTGTTGTTCTTTTCAGAAATAGCATAAATAATGATATTGAATTTATCGGAAAGAGAAAAAAAATTAAATAAAGTAGATAAAGTAAAAATAAAAATAATTGAAATTTCAACACATGAATTCTGTTATTCTATGATATAATAAAACGAACAGAAATGATTAAAAATAACAGATAATATTAGTAAACTCAGGTTTGTGGTGAAGTTTATTCATCGATCTTGAATGTACTAACGTATTTATACACAATTAATTAATAAAAACAGGTAATATTAAAGTTTTAGTCATAATTGTGATTAGGGGCAGAACGAGCCGAGTTCGTGGCGCGAGATGAGACGCTCTTGTCTTGCATGTCATAGCCTCTTTATGGAGCTGGCAGAAAAGTTTCTGTTCGCATGATTTGAGTCGTTTATAGTGAAATTTTTGAAAAAAGATAAAAATTGAAAGGAGAGTTTCGACAGTGGAAAGTTACAAAAGAAAAACTGACATGTGTGGTTAGAAGAGTCCATGACTGATATTGTAAAAGCTGATGTTTGAAAAAATTCTAGTGTCATAGCACCTGCAATTGGGTTTGTTTACACATTTAATTTTTTGAATTGTTCTTTCAGCATATTCAAAACGAAATTTTTATTTATACTGAAAATGAGAAGTTGCAGAAGAATTCTAAAATTTATATTTAAAATCATTTCATTCAATTTTTCGGGAAAATCCCCATTTTTAAGCAGGGAAAAATTATGGCTTTTAGGTGTGAATTTTATAAAAACAGTTTATAAATTATTACAATTTTTTTTTGGAAATATGTTATAAATGAAAAATTTCAAATAAATGTTAATTCAACTTGAAATTATAAAAGTTATATTATATAGGAAAAATTTGAAATAATTAACCATTAAATGCATTTATACTTTCAAATATTTATAAAACCCTTTCCCTAAGTAATAAGACTTAATTATACCTCACAAAATTATTTGTTAAACATTTTACAGATCATGAATTGGTTTGAATAATGATATTGCTCAATCGTGAAAACAATTATATTTTGTTATGATACTCATTTCCATTCTTAGAATACTTCAAATAATCTTTTATGTGTATTAAAAACTCGAAAAATAATCTTCTATTAACAAAAACTAATAAATAGTTTAGGTGTCTCATCTCGCCCCAATACGTGTCTCGTCTTTTGAGAGTAACGCGTTGTGGTACTACGCGCTGTGGTGGGAGGCACGAGAGCGGCTTTTTCTAGGTGGATCACAGGCTCTAGTCATAAATATGTCTTTTAGGTGAGGAGGAGGAGTCGATGCGATCGAGTATCTTTTACATTTTGTTGTAGTTATTGCTTTTTACGCTTAGTTTTATCATAATTTATATTTGTTTACTTGTTGAAGTTCTATATAACTTCAACCAAGCAGATTTTCGTTGAGTTTTGATGAACTAACACCTTAGACTTCGATATAGAGTGTTTGATCCAAACCTGATCGTTGAATGCTTTGCTGATTGACACAAAACTGTAATGCGGCCAGTGTCTTTAGTCTTTACACGGGACGCCAGGCCCAGTGGAAATATTGTCCGAATTCATGCTTAATTCTAAATATAGATACACAGCATAAGTGCGAATTATAACTACATATAAAGAAACTATTTCGAAATCTTTTTAAATCATTGACATTTTAAAATTCATTAGCTCAATTCATTCATGAAGTTCAAAATCATTTGAGATTCAAGGAACGAAATAATGAAGCCATTCAATGATACTGCGCTCAAATCATTTTCTAACAAACTAGCGCACGAGATCCCCACATTTGTGGAAGCTCTGAATCCAAAGTATCTCGTATAAAGTATCTCCCATTTATCCCAGTGCAATTTCCTAATCTTGCGCTTGGACCATCACCACAAGTTCCTTACATGCTTCATGTCCACCAGCTCCCCAGAACTATCGCTTGGTAAATCGACGCATACGACTACGGGTACGCCCATGAAACTACCGATACGATAATAAATCTGCTTCGAACGAGAAGGTAATCGACGATTCTTACCTATTACCAAATATCACCGATATTTTAGATCGTTGAGGCAAGGCCCAAATTTCTGTGTCCTAAACCTCGCTAGCGGTTTTCACTAAGAGGAAACTCACACGGACGATAAACACAAAACTTCATTTTTGACTCCCCGAGGCCATTTTAAATATTTACGTATACCGATCGACATGAAGAATGCCCCGCCTACTTTTCAACGCCTCATGGACATAGTCTTGAAGAGGATGCACCGGACTGAAGTTTTTGCCTCGTCAGATGACATTTTCGTCTATTCCGAAATAATATGAGAACATGATTTTAAGATAAGGAGACTCTTTTCTAGGGTCTCTTGCCAATTTACGACCCTATTAGTACGATCGGTCAATTAAGTCACTAACTCGGTTGTAAGATCTCTTCGATGAAGCCTCCAACTCAAAGATTATCAATACAATTTTGAATATAATTAGGGTAAACTTAAACGCGTTGTAGTTGCTTTATCTGGTCGATAGTGTGTAAGGTCCCGCCCATATAATAATCTCAAAGTACCACTTGAGAACAGCTACGTTGATAAAAATAGATCATGTAACTCCTCAGAAATTACAGAGAGGGCTTTCTGAACGCGCTGAAAAAACGAAGAAACAAGTAGTAAGACCGAAAACTCCAGCCACCTCTTCTAAAGCTCCCACATGAACGGTGCTATAAAGCCCTTCTGTGTCAGCCAGTAAGCCTATCTTAAAACATGCGTCCTCTAGGATCAGTATGCTTAAGACAACCTTATTTAAGTCAACTACGGAACAGCCGGCACCAGGGCCCTCCCCGAGGCGTCCCTAAGATCATCGATCTCGATCAAGGCAATGAGTCGTTATCTGAAGAATCTTCCACTAATGACAAATGTAGAAGTAATTTTAACCGACCGTTGTTCCGGAAGACTACTTGTCCACCCTCTGTTTCTCCATGGATTGAAGCCGCCATCGTACCTGCCAAAAAGCTAATGTTATCATAATAAATAAGATCAGGTTAAACATATACTTAAGTGTCTTCCGAATTGCATACAGAATGGCTGGAATATTGCAAAAGGTAAACCAGTTTTGAACAAGGTTGAGGATGAGAAGCTAAAGGACACCCTTGTACCTCAAGCAGGTATTGGTAAGTCCGAATCCGACCTAGGAGCAATCCAGAAAACTGGAACGTTGTAAAAGGACCCGGATCAATCAGAACTTCCCGCCTCAGATAAATATGTAGTTGATGTTAGTTCCCCCGCTAAAATTAGCTATCAGAGCCGTGTCAAATGATGAAAGTGATAACGAGCTTCTCAAAATCTTGGCAGTCACTGACCCGGGTCAATCAGAACAGGGGATCAGAATTTGACCGCGTCAACTCCAATAATCAAAAGCTAGAAATGAATTTTCTGATCTGGTCTGGAGTACGCCCATTCAACCTCAGTTCATCGGTGTAGAAACACCTGACATCAATCCCCCAACACCCTCTATTGTAAATAATTCTCTGGATCCAAAAACTCATCCCGAAAGCAATGCGCTAATAAAAGAAAAACTCATCGTGATATACGAATGGACCGAACCCCTAAACTATCGAATAGATAGTTAGGCGCACTTTATCACGAAGAACTGCGAAACCGCAAATGCTATTTTTCAACTACTCATTGCTAAAGAATATATCAACGTTCAGGATCTATGGGAGAAACGATCCCAAAAAGGCTAAGTGTTGGCATCCTCTTCAGACCCCCAGATAAAAATATGCGCCCACAATAATGGCGTATTGATTCGCATGCGTGCGGATTATCACACACGCCGCGCCATCACCCGAGCAGACATATGCGTCCTCAATTGCGACGCATATCGCTCGCACGTGTGAACGTCGCACGCATGACGGTGATATACGAGCTTCAAAATTCATGCCCTCGTCCACTCCACCACTCGTCAAAATCCTCCGCGATTGACCTCCGCGATAAAACCAGCAGATTATATCTAACAGACCGTTGAAACACTGCGATAATTCTCAAAAAACACCAGGCAGAGAGAAAAAGACGCGGAAAATAAACGAGCGCGGTCGCGTGCTGACAGTTGACAGACTGTTGGACATGGCGTCGGCGGCGGCTCCCACATCATCATTTTCAGCACCTAAGCGCACTTTTCAAATTTCTTATCTCAACTTGAAAGTATTAAAATAATTAAATAAAAGACATAGAAGAATGTATTAAAATTGTACAATCACGCGTTTTAGGCGGTCTTTCTACAGACAAAAATGTCAAAGTTCAAAATAGTTTTTCTAACTAATTACAACTCTGATAGATATTGTTTCTTGCTATGAATTTCTTTTTCCCAAATTAATTTTCCATACAAAAAAAATTAATAAAGTAATTTTTTCTCAACTTGGAAAAAAATAGTAAATAATATTTCCCCGGTATTTTTTTGGAGAAAAATAACACAGACATCAACAGAATTTCTAAGTCAGAAACGAATTCAATGGGAGTTGTAGTTAGAAAAAGTATTTTGAACATTTTCAAATTTTGCTCCCTGAAAAAGGAACCTAATAATAATTTTCATTATTGGACAATATCCATGATTCAATTGGGATCTAATTAGATCATAATTATGGAATTATTTAATAATTCTACAAGAATGGTCTCACGCGTGCGTTGCAGAAAGGCAGTCACACGTGAAGTACCTCGTGATGGCGAAATAAGACGCATTGCGCACGCACTTTCCTACCCATCACAGCATTGCAACAGGCGATGGCAGCATGCGTGCGTCTGAATTGCACAACACTGCTCGCACGCATGCGAATACTGTGTTTTGCACGATTGTTATCTGGGCTGTTATTGGGTCTACTCATTAGTGGTTGAGGAGAATCATTTTGACGAAAATAGCTAAAACGATGTTGTTTCCCGCTTGAAACAGCTCCATCGGCCTTCGAAACGTAACGGGAAACGACATCTAGATTATCAAATTCCGGAAATTTGCTGGGCTCGTTACCCCAAGATAAAACGAACAAGCTGATAAACGATGTATTCAAGGGGGAAACTATAAATATTACTCTCTCCAATGGCAGACTGAAAGTTTTCCCTGAGAATATGGGACCAAAAATTATCGCGAAATACTATGATAGTTTCATTGGTGGCCATAAGGGCGTCACTAAAGTCCACAGACGCATTCGAGAAAATTTTACGTGGCATGGAATGCAAGACGAAACAAGCGGATATATAAGCGGATATAAGAGTTGTTAAGAGAACAAACTCCTTACAACTTCCAACGACAATAGGCACATCCTCACGATGCAGGATAATTTCAGCAAATTTTGCCTAACCTTGCCAATTCCAGATTTTTTCTTACCAGTTTCCATTTTCTCACCTGAAAAACCTGATATTCGAACTTGAGTAACAAGACAACGGAAGTCGGTACCTTGAAACGGGAGGTTACGTTATTACACTCTAAACAACTGAACGATTAAATCACCTCATTGCGCGTGTACAATTTAGAATAGGAAGGATCAAATTTGAGCATTAATGCTAGGCGCATAAACAAATGCGAAAGAGTGCTCCAAGGAACGTCACAACGAAAAATCACGACACCTGAACGCGAAAATCGGTAACAGGCTAATCGTTTGCAAAGATACTCGGGGCGAAAACTTTGATAGGCGCGCAACGAACTCTATACGATAGTTAATTTTGCCGAAAATATTAATGTGGTTCTTAAAACTGAAATCGCTAAAAGGTTTACAAAGCATGCATATAAACTCTTAATTGCTCAATGCTGAACGTAGAAGCTCCGGTCAACCACCGCTCATCTGTACATAATTCCATGCTCTACCAAGGAATGACCCTCCCCTTTTTGTATTTATTTTTAATAAATTCATCAGTATTCATACCTGCAGTTTTCTAGGCTACCTTTAAAATGGTGTAAGAATATATGTGTATGGACACTATTGTGTTTGTTTGCACAGGTCACTTCAACTCCATTCAATACCAGCACTGGTGCCTCTTATGAGCGAACAGGCCTTCTTCAACACCAAACCTCAGTGTGAAGGATAGCAAACTTTCTCGATGTTCTTACATCCAGAACATGATCAACCTACAAGACCAATGCCCAAAAAAGGTGAACCCATGTGTTAAACGTTCTTCAATAAAACGCAACTAAAAAATCGATTCACCTAATTCGCATAATTGAAAACGTACTTTATACCTTGACTGGTTTGATCACATTCGAAGAGGGACATCAAATAGATTAATAGATTAGAAATCTGAACCGAAACCAGAAGAAACTGACTCATATTCTCGGATAGCAAATCTACATTGTTCTATGATATTTGCAGGATCTCCACATCCAAAACGAAGAACATGATACGCGATTCATGACCTATCAAGAAAGTCTAGGGAAGCTCACTGAGAAAATAAACCGAATAGAAAATGTAAACGTTCGATACAATTATTCCACGATATGAATGAGATACACTATGCTTTCAATATCTAAGAAATTCGAACCCATACTGAGGGATGTCCAAAATCATGCTTCACGACTCAAATTTCATCTCTCCGGATCATCTGTTAGCTTCGACGATCTTATAGAGATAGCAAAAACTACTATCACATTCAGCGAAGGAAAATTGAAAATAACCCTGGTTATTTCCCTAGTTAATGAAAACAATTATATACTCTACAAAATCCACGCACTTTCTGTAAAATGTTACATTCTTTGCGAGGGAAAAGCACTAATATACGAATCTGTCAGTTACGGGATGTGTGATATCACACAATCCTGCTCAATCCTGCACAAGAAACCCTGAAGATTTGTGACATGCGCATCTCTCTCTCTAACTGGAACCCTACTGGTCATCAATCAAGACACTTGGAGGTTATGGATTAAACTGCCCTAATCGCACGGAACGTTCCCGGAACGTGTAAAATGTCCGTGGAACGTCCCAGGAACGTTCCACTGGGACCTGAGGGGAACCTTCCATTATTGTTATTTTTAACAACAATTATCTCGTAAACCGTAAGATATAGGTAAGAATGGATGTCATTTTTGAGTTTTGAGTTTTTGACCTATCACGGTTCACGCGTTATTTATTGATAATAATAACAATAACGTTAATTTATGTTTGGAACGTTCCAGCGGAAATCAATTCCCAAGGGAATAAAATCAGGGGGGACGATACAGAATTTATCTATAAATCTTTAGCACATCTAGAATTGGACCTAACAATGAAACAACTAGGACACTTGAAAAATATTTACGAAAGTTCAATGGCAAAGCAATCGTTATTGGACATTGGAAGGCAACTTCCTCACCTCCAAACCGAGGAGCGAAACATAGGACGATACCAAACCCTATCATAGGGCACATATATTATCTCTGTACTTGTCATGTATCTGATACGGAGCCAGCTAATGCTATTAGGCTCAACTGCAGTGACGGTCTTCCATTCTCGATGCTGAAGAAGACGAACCGCTGTTGCACCGGATAATATCGAGGCAACCTGACTCTAGTGAGAGTACCTGCTTGAATTATTGTACTTAGGTAATAAGGGAGCTATAACCCGCCTGGAAATTTTGTCATGGGCATAAGCGGACCCAAGCCTGGCAAAACTAGGCCCTGGCTGCCCTGATGAAAGTTTCGGATAGGAATCCATTCCTAACCAATCCGAAGGCATCCGAGTCATTCCGGAATCTGTATCCGACTCAATCCGAATCAATCCAAACCAAATTTTCAATCCGAATGAATCCGCACTCGGATTGACAGAACCCGATTTTGACTCCGAATGAATCCAATTCAATCCGGACTCGAATTCATTCGGATTGAAAATTTGTTTTGAATTACAAGTTCGGGTTTGCCTAGATTGAGGCGGAATAATTTTTAATCGATTTGGATCGAACGAAATGTAGAAATTTTTTCGGATTGGTTCGGATTGATTCGGGTTGGTTTGGATACCGATTCAGAAATAATTCGGAATGAATTCCCATCCGATACTTTCGCCAGGGTGATTGATCAAGCTTGGGTCAAACTAGAATGAAACGTTGAATCTGGACAGGGTCTGTCTCGATTTCCAGGCTAGATCGCTGAGCCTGGCCCAGGCCTGATCCTAGTTTAATATCGATTCCTAGCCACTTTATTCTAGGACTATTTTTTTGCGATTTTCTCATAAAAATTTGTAATTGAGTTCTTGACCCGGTGGGACTGGCCGGGTTTGGAGTTCCTTAACTTCATTTGGCTCGTGGTACTAACTTCAGGTACTTCTCTCACCCCATCATCGTCATATCCATCGTCAAAATCGCTAGATTCTTCTGAAACCGAGAAGACATTAACGTGCAACGTATATTGTTAAACATTTTTTCATTAAAATAATTAATTCTCATAGCATTTATTTTAAGGTAGTTGTAATAATTTGTTTACGTGTACATATATACAGGGTGTCCACGAGGAGGCGAGGCTAGGGGCCCCGGCCTGGTCCAAACATGCAACCGGAAAAAAATCTGGCGGTTCCTGCACGGGAGAGCATACTTACAGGACACTATTAAGTAATTTAACTTTTAGGAAGTTGTACTCTATGCCTCCACTGGCAGAAAGCAACTTCAAAAAGCATCCTAAAAAAAACTTGTAGGACACTCTTAAGTAAAGAAACTGTTAAAAGGTTGTATTCTAAGCCTCCGCTGGCAGGAGTTTTTTCTTTATCTACGGTCGCAAACGTCATCATCTTTCAAATTTAGGTTTAAAATTACAAACTGTATGATACATTGTTACTTTTGTCGTATCGACTTTGTTTTGCATTGACTACATGGTTTAAAAACAGCCATTAATTTTTATCATGTATCATTTGTTGCAGCATATGTGAAACTATCTTAAATGTAATATATACACACAAAGCGCACTGGAAGTGTTTTCAGTATCAAGAGTCACATAGTATAAAGTTTCTAACAAGTCATCAAGAGGAAATTACAAAACAACATTTTCCCGTAGTGCGCTTCAGGTAAACCTCTTTTTCGAAGATGTTACGTTTTTTAAAAAACTTTTGTCGTAATCATTGACTAATTCGCAGGTCCAAGATAAAGGAACACGACACGTATGAAACCAGAGATTGTTATCCAGTGACAAGCAAAGAAAAAATGGATGACATACAAAATAAACTGACTGCTTTAAAACTGAGTAAATATCTCTTATATTTGAAATAATATAATATTTCACATGTGGGTTGAAGTGTTATGATGTATAGATTGAATTGTTAAAAAAATGAAAAGAAAACTAGTATCTCTAAATAGTGTAACTTTGTACAATGGTTCGTTTGCCGGATCGGAATCAATTTTTAGTGATGTTCTCTCGTTAAGCTTCCAACACTCGACAGTCACCCTTCCTTTTCTCTCCCTCTGTATAGCTTCCACGCTACAAGAAGCTTGATGTGCTGATGCATTAATTAGGATTGTATTAATTTATGACTTGGCAAAGAGAGAGGTGTTGTCAGAGGTAGCAAATAATGTGTTATACGGCATGAGCGCGTAAGTGCAAAATCTGAATTTTAGAGGAGAAACAGTTTCGCAATCTCGCGGTCTAGATATAAAACTTTTCGTGGATCTAGGATCGGGAGCAAACGTCTTCAAAGTAGAGGCTATAAGTAACGAGCTAGAAGTAGGACCTAGCGATTCTATCACTATTTATGGAATAACGGAACATCCCGTGAATACGTTGGGAACCGTCAGTGTTAACTTGGGAAAGGTTCAGATTGAATTTCACATCGTGAATAATTGTTTCCCATTTACTTTAGACGGAATACTAGGTAGATCCTACTTGAGGCAGGAGCAGGCTCAACTCTCCGTTACCGCTTCCGAACCTATTTCTCCAAATTATTTTAAATATGTGAGAGCCCAAGAAGAATATATCTCGCAGGGTTATTTACCTAGAGTTAAAACTCGAGAATGATTATATATGAAGAAGGCTGCAGCTAAGATTCTAAATGGAAATGTAGAGTATTAGCTATAATTACTACCGATGCAGACATCGCAATTTAATTTGTCCCACAGGAAATTATTTAATTTGAGTATTACTCCTTTCCGGACCAAGAAGGTTTGGAATCAGGAATACAGGAATTTTCTGCGAATTCCCCTCTCGATTCAAAAGCTCCAAGCGTAACCTGTGTCGATTGGCTACTAAAGAATCGTTGCATATCTCAGTTAAACCTAGGTCGTTTTTTGTGTAAATGGAGAGCTCCTCACTGCTGCTCACCTAGTTTAGATTAGGGTACGTACCATCGACGCAGGAATAAAAACTGCACCAAATAGGAACCATTGGAGATTCGAAGTCGCCTTATAACTCTCCATTTTTATTAATTTCTAAACAAAAAATGGACGAATCAAGTGAGAAGAAATTCAGAGTCGTCATTAACTCACGGCAGATCCATGAAAAAGTAATTCCAGGCGGCTGTCCATTACCAAATGCACTGTGGGCCAGGATCTTAATTTTTTGGCCAAAAGTGAAAATTCAGATTTGAACCAAATAAATCTATTTTCATGATTGAGACACCTTAAAGTATCTGTAATCAAAGTTTCATATCAATCTGCTACCCTGTGTTGTGTTGATAAACAGTCAAAGTCTGAAAATGGAACTTGATTCTCTATATGGACTTAATTTACTAAAATAAAGTGATACAATTTCATGATATTTACTAACAGGCATACTGTTTTTCATTTCTTGACATTCAGCTTTGATTGATAGATTCAGGAAAATGTTGTAAAAGTTCAGAAACTTATCGACTGAAATGAATGCACGAAGTTTGAAAGTAAAAACAAAAAGTGATACAAGTTTAGGACGAAGTTTGTTGCAAAGTATTCTCATAAACAAAAAGTTACAGTCAGAGACCTCATCGCAAAGGTAAAGGACATCAGGAATAATCTACTTATCTCAGAAGAACGAGCAGCGGAGATTAAAAGACGGGTTGATTTGGCGCGAAAGAACGTCGTTGATGAACATCAGCTACAGGAAGCTGCACCGTAAGATCAAGCGGCGAGTTGTGAAGTCATAAAATATAATCATCCTGCTGTTGTTCCTGCGAGACTTCATGTTGATCCAACACCACAACAGCTTCTAGAAACAGATATCCTCATTCCACCAGAGGCAGAAGCAGAGATGCTGTAAAGAACAAGGCAAAGTGTGAGGAGAGAACGTTATGGTCTCTTCTTACTTTAGTCTCTTCTTACTTAAGTACCCGCAGTTAACCACAAGAATAAATTAAATGAATCTAGTGGACCAATAACTCCCGATAGTTAACAACAATAAATTTGCTTTCGGTTGTTGCACTGGCAACTGTCAACGGCGATACCACGCTGAAAACACCAGTTCCCGTTAGATCACTAAAGTGAAGCAGGGTTATGCGCGGTTAGTACTTGGATGGGTGACCGTTCGGGGAATACTGCGTGTTGTTGACCCGTCGTAGGTGTGGTGGACCCACACTGGTAGTATTTATCTACCTAGAAACACTACCCGAATCGGGTAGTGAGGCAATGAACTTTCGAGTTCGAAATGCTAATCAATTTTTTTTTGTTGCACTGGCTACAATCACATTGAAAGTGGATCATCAGCGTCCTATAGGTCCAACGACTCAGCGCCGCCACCAAGACAAAATTAAAAATGGAATGCGCCATATTGTTCTGCTTGGGGGAGATTTTTTTGCTCTTTTTTTGCTCAATGATGACACCTAATACGTGTCCCAGAAACTATCCATAAGTCATACATACCAACCCCTCGTGATCAGAAATATTCTAAAAGTGTGAAAACATCCTTCAACAACGTGAAGATTATTCAGAACTGTAAATTGATTACTTAACTCTTTGAATTTTCCCCCTTTTAAATTTATCGCCGAAAACTACCCTTCGACGTAAATGTATGTAAAAAAAACTTCTATATACCGCACAGTGGGCTGGGAGACCACCGACAGTGGCCAAAAGTAAAATTTTTTTGGATTTATATGAAACTTGGTATAAGGGGGTTTTTGAGGTCGCTGATTTCGAATTTGACGTCAAAATTAATAAATTCAAAATTGCGGATCCAATATGGCGCCTGAAATTTCTAAATTTTTACTAATTCATATGAAACTTGGTGTAAGAAGGCTTCTGAGGTCGTTGATTTCGAATTTGACATCGAAATTCATAAATCCAAAATGACAGATCCAATATGGCGCTTGAAATTTCTCAATTTTTACATATTCATATAAAAGTGGGTATGTGGGGGCATCTGAGGTCGCTTATTCCGAATTTGACGTCAAAATTCATAAAGTCAAAATGGCGTATACAATATGGCGCCTGAAATTTCTAAATTTTTACTTACTTATATGAATCTTTATTTGAGGAGGTTTCTGAGGTCGCTGATTTCCAATTTGATGTCAAAATTCTTTAATTCAAAATGGCGGATCCAATATGGCGGCTAAAATTTCGAGAAAAAAATTTTCTCATTTGTATTTGTATTTGTATTTTTACATATTCGTATCAAACTTTAAAATGATTCCTCTTGCCTCTTATTAAATATCTCCGTCCACGCCAAACTCTTCTTCGTCGGTTGATTCGGTTTTGTCTAAGTAAAAATTTAGAAATGTCAAGCGCCATATTGGATCCACCATTCTTCAATTATGGATTTTGAGTCAAATTCGGAATCAGCGACCTCAGAAAACCTTTTATACCCAGTTTCATATGAATATGTAAAATTTCAGAAATTTCAGGCGCCATATTGGATCCACGATTTTGAATGTATGAATTTTTATGTCAAATTCGAAATCAGCGACCTCAGAAACCTCCTCACACCAAGTTTCATATAAATAAGTACACATTTAGAAATTCCAGGCGCCATGTTGGATCCGTCATTTTGAATTTATTAATTTGACGTCAAATTCGAAATCAGCGACCTCAAAAACCCCCTTATACCAAGTTTCATATAAATCCGAACAAAAATTTGACTTTTGGCCACTGTTGGTGGTCTCTCAGCCAACTGTGCACGCTCAACTTCATTCACTAATATCTTCGTCAAATGCCAATCATGGCAGACGGTGGCAAATAACCTGATAGTAAACATCATAATTGGCATAAGAGCACTATAGAACTTTAGATACCAGGTGTAACCTCGGAGAAATTTTGTTTAAAAAAATGTCTATTGCTGTGAATTCCTTAAATGAATGAGTACACAGTGGGAGGATTCAAAACCGAGCTGAAATTTGGATTTCTTTTCTATAACGTAATTATTTATGACCACTCTAATAAGCAGCAATAATTGTAACATTTTGATTCGTAGCATTATGAACGAGTTTTTCAAAGATTTTCTTCAAAAAACTGTAACAAAAAAAAAGAAACATTTCTTGAATTCATAACGCTGTAGAATTAAGAGGACTAGTTAAAATATCATAAAATTTGGTTAAAAGTTTCTACAACTCATCTATATAATGAAAAATAATTCTTCCATTAATAACTGTAAAGTTGACTTCTGGCCACTTTTGGTGGCCTCTCAGCCCACTGTGTACCGAAGGGTTCGCAACTCGACTGATGGAGTGTATACTGACTCCAATTGATTTCAGTGACTTCATGTGAATTCAAGTTAATATTTAGGGGTGGCGCAAAGACCATGAAGTTACCCATTGATTTAACATGGGAAAAAGTCAGTTTTTTGTAAATATGATATTTAAACGCGATAATATGTTACAAATAATTCCGTGCTTTAGTATATTATTCATAGTTCATCAGAGAATAAGAATCAACCATGAATTTTGAGTTTGAATAATTTTAAGCCACTCTGACGGGTCCCCAAAAAAAATCCCATAAGTGAGATATTTGACTTTTACGTAATATTGCGGTTTATTGACGTTTTTAAGAGTTTTTTAAAAATAATGAATCACGAGCCGGTAATTTATGAATACCCAGTTATTTGCTAACTAATATTTAATTGTTTAAACAATTTGAATTCGTTTAAACATTTAGGAGTATTCCTAAAAAGCAAAGTCGAACATAAAAATATTTAAATCTTTCGAAAAATAGCAAAAATAAAATATGTGAACAAAAAAATTGTTTAAACAATTCAAATTTATTTTCATATCTACGATTATTATTCATAATAAACAAACTAGTACCTCAAAATATGAAAATTTGTCGAAAATTTAGTGAGATAAAATGTTTTTCCTGCTTTTTTTTAGGTAAAATATATACTTGAACAAATACGTATTATTTGAATAATTGTCAAATTATTGAAACAAATTATTTCATTATCATCATTGATTAAATAACTCATATAGTCTAGAAAATACGTTCATTCCGCGAGTTAACTGAAAAAAATACGTAAACAAATGAAAATTGTTGAAACAATTGAATATCAGCTAACAAATGACTGGGTATTCTCAAATTGCCGATTAATGATTAAAGTCAGTCGGTTGTTTGAAAATAGGGAAAGGACCAAATACAAAATTTTACAGTTTGATTATTCTTCTGTAAACATTGTTTCTGGATGAAGAAATTTTCATAAAAGATTTTATAACCGCGTAACTAAAGTGTAATTTGGAATTAGAGAGAAAGTGGAAGAGCCTGCAACCTGTTTCAAAGATGAGTTTTTATTTTATTTTATACCAATTTATATTAATTTTTGCTGAAGTAAAATTTTTCCTCGTGTAATGATAGGGTGTGGGGGGGGGGGGGGGGGTAATTTTTAAAGATCTTTAAGGTGGTTGAAAAATCGAAAATTAAATTCATGACGTTTCCCTTGACGCGTTATTTTCAAAGATCTCTAAATGCATTTTTAAACATTTCCTAAAACTTATAATATTGCAGTTCAATTATTATAACTATTTTAATATTTCAAGCAGGAGAGCATTTACTGTTTATATTTATATATAACTCGTTGATCTAGTAGCTTCCTTCTAGAGGACAAAACTGACCAAATAAATTTTCAACACTAACCCTTTTTTTGTTGTTAGATTATTCTCAATTATCTACTTGTTTAAATTTTGTGATTCTATATTTGTAGAAATCTCCTCTTCCGCTCTATAACTTGATATGGGATGTTAGGGATATTTAGATGAAAATCATTCTAAATCAACCAAATAGAATATTCATAAAACAGGCATGTTTATTATGACACAAATGAATTCATATAAATGAAACGATACTTCATTACCAATTTTGCGTTGTAATCCTATTCTGTCCTATTCTGCCATCATCGATAGATGAGAAAATAGAAACAATAAGAGGGATATCACCGATATATCTCTCTCTAATTTATTTATCGAAGACGGGTACTTTAATTTTTCATAGCCAGATCACTTTGGCTATTATTGTCCATACGCGTTTCCGCGCACCCACATCATTTATACTTCAATAGTTGATATCAGCCATAAGCCATGATCTGACGTTACTTGACAGTATAGATTTTTCCTATTGTATTTTATCTTTTAAATGAGAGGGCCCGCTCATTTTTAAATATGGAATTGAAAAGAAGATCTAAAAACAACAACAACAAAAAAACAACGGAGTTTTTGGACACTTGTAAACTGTTGGATTTTTTTTCTAAACTTAATATCCAATCTATATTTTTCGCATGTTCTAAAAATAGAATCTTCCATCTGAAATGCATCAACATTATTAATTTTAATGTACTTAAAGGAGTTCAAGTCTTGTAAACTGTTAGATTTTTTTAAAAATTCAAATCCACTATGTATTATTCGTTTCTTTCTTTAAGGACAATCTCTCATTCTGTAGGCATCAAGATTAATAGTTTTAAAGCACTTTGAGAAGTTTGAGTATGTCCCATTTTCTTTTTATTGGTATTGAATTTTTGCTTGATTCATCCCGTAAGTAGCCGAATAAGAATATATAGCCAATTTTTATTAACAATTAATTTTAAATTTTAACGGGAAACATTCTCAAACTTTTTCATATCAATAAGGATTTTTTTTTTAGGATTAAACAATGTAGGGATCTCTGTTTCCTGAAGATCATTATTTTAGTTTATATATTTCAGTCTCAATACTTTTAAATTGTTCTTAAAGATCTTACAATTAATTAAAAATGGCGAATGAAGTACGGCGACGCTCGAGAAGTCCGGGGATTGGAAACGGGGGTCTCGTGCGACTCACCAGTCCCCTCTCGTTTTCTCGTCGCCAGCCAATCATCGGCCGGGACCGCTCTTGTCGAGCCACGAACGACGGCCTGCGAGCCGACAAAAATCAGTTGATCTTCAATCACCACCTGGGACAGAGTTGCTCTCTGCCCCCAACCTCGTGCGAAATTTGCCTCGTGCCTTTGTACCATCGAAAATCTAATTTTTTTTGAATAAACGCGAGTTTTAAGTTTGAAAGGAAATCCTGTGATTATAACCTGCCTCAATCCCGGCCCTTTTCTTGTTCCGTGACCAAATAAGGAAGAAGTGGACAGCGACTGCAGAGAACTTGAGTGAAACCGGACGGCCGTTCATCCACGACGTCTCGGCTGTGCATCGACAACAACGGGCGCTCGCCCTCTATTCCTTTTTGAATTGCCTATGGCCTATTGCCTGCATTTTATATGATTGATCATTCGTATTTGCATTTATATATATTTTTATTTATTTATATTTATAGAAATTGTTGTTTGTCGGGGGATATAAAAGACCTTCGGGTACAGAGTACTGGGTGACTAGCACCGTCGGCCGATCACGTCAAGTCGGTCGGTTTAACTGTCCCCGGCGGTGATCCGATCACGTCAAGTCGGTGGGTTTAACTGTCCCCGGCAGTGATCCGTAACTACGTCTAGTCGCGGGGTTTTATTTCACCCTCGGCGGTAGTTGAATACGCACGGAAGCTCACGTGTCCCCTCAAGAGAACGCCGACATCACTCCGGCCAGTTCAGCGCCAAATTCCGCGACTCTTCCCCCTTTAGCTCCTCTCTCACCCCCGCACAGGAGACCGCCTGTCAATCTCATAGTAGCGGCATTATACTTCTCGCCGAATTGTCCTCTGCCAACTCCTGTAGAGTTGGAAGGATCTCTCGCCACCCCTTGTTCCGAAGACTGTATGGACATCCCTACTTGTAGCTCGCCTGAAACCTTCTCTCCATCACTTTATGTTCGCGGTGATCCAGTGAGACGTCACCTTTTCTCCCCATAGTTTGCCAGGTTACGGCCAGGTTTCATTATTACTTCTCCCACTCATTGAACTCCCCCCCCCCCCC
>CAKNXH010054334.1:2014-30890 GCA_932178445.1 Andricus quercusramuli
AAATTAGTTTTTTTTTATGAAAAATAAAACTATTTCGGTATCAATTTATTTTATTTGCTTAAAAACTTATTTCTCTAACTAAAAATTAAACCAGATTAAACTGTTTTATTCTTTGTTGAAAATTTATGTTTATGTATTTGGTTAAAAATCTTGTATTTTGTTAAAAATGTCTCTTTTTTTGGTAGAAAATTAATCTTTTTTGTTGAAATTTAATTTTTGTGGGTAGAAAGTTAGTTTTTAAAATTGAAAAATTAAACTATTTCGGTGACAATTTATTTTATTAGCTTAAAAACTTATTTCTCTGATTGAAAATTTAACCAGATTAAACTGTTTTATTCTTTGTTGAAAATTCATCCATTTTGTTGAAAATTGGTCTTTTTGTGGTAGAAAATTAATTTTTTAGTTGAAAATTCAAGTATTAGGTTGAAAATTTCATTCAAAATTGAAGTATTTGGTTAAAAAATCATGTATTTTGTTAAAAATTTCTCTTTTTTGGTAAGAAATTAATCTTTTTGGTTGAAACTTAATTTCTTTGGTTGAAAATTAGTTTTTTTTTTAATGAGAAATTAAACTATTTTGTTGAAAGTTTATTTGATTTGCTTAAAAATTTATTTCTCTAACTGAAAATTAAACCAGATTAAACTGTTTTATTCTTTGTTGAAAATGTATGTTTATGTATTTTGTTTAAAATGTCTCTTCTTTGGTAGAAAATAAATCTTTTTTGTTGAAATTTAATTTTTGTGGGTAAAAAATTAGTTTCTTATAATGAAAAGTTCAACTATTTCGGTGACAATTTATTTTATGAGCTTAAAAACTTTTTTCTCTATCTGAAAATTAAACCACATTAAACTATTTAATTCTTTGTTGAAAATTTATGTTTTTCAGTTGAAAATTAATCCATTTTTTTGAAAATTCAACTATTAGGTTGCAAATTTAATGCAAAATTTAAATATTTTGTTAAAAAATCATTTTTTTTTTAAATTTCTCTTTTTTGGTAAGAAATTAATCTTTTTCGTTAAAATTTAATTTCTTCAGTTGAAAATTAGTTTTTTAAAATGATTTTAATGATAAAAATAGACTGAAATTAAATCGAGTCACCTCGTATCGTTTTTGACTTTTTTGTCAAGTGCAACGAAAGACCCGAAAACGTAGTTGAAGTTATGGGGACGTTGATGTTTCAGACTGCTCGCCGCAAGAAGGGCTTCATCAAGAATCGACCTACCATCATCAAGGGACAAAAACCTCACAAGCGAACCACCACGTAACACAGCGACTCATCAGCTTAAAAAAAAAAGAAATTTCATTTTTTTTAAAAAAAGAGAAGAGAGAACACGAGTATCACCACCGTCCTTTGGGTCTGCGCGCGCGACTTTTGCACGAGCCTCGCAGGAAAAAAAGGTATAAGTTCGAGAAATGGGATTTTTCGAAAATCCGAAAAAACAAGAGGGGAATTTATGCCCTTTCTCTTGCCCTTCATTCCACTAATTGTGATGGTCCCTACGACTGCAACTAAATCTTTTATATTCAATGAAATAATCTTTTATATTTAAACAAATAATCTTTATATTTAAAAAAGTGTCATTATTCTTTTTGTTAGAGGCCGTTCAAAAAATACGCAAATCCTGACGGGTGGGGTCCTATTTTTAAAATTACGTAGACTTACAGTTTGCTCTCTGCACTTACTATAAAAAAAACGATATAAAAAAGGGTGTTGACCTTTTCAGAAAAAAAAAGTGTTAAGTGTTTTTTGAACTGCCCTTTATTTAAAAGAACAATTTTATTTTATGTAGAAAAAGGAAAAAATTAGCATAATCGTATTTTTTCTCCGATTTTAAACAAAGAATTGGAAAGAACAATATTTGTCGAGAGATTATTCGATTTCTGTTCGAGTTGTAAGTTTTTTTTTTACTTGAAATTTTTAATTGGAATAATTTTTTGTTGAGAGCCATGGATGAGGCGGATTACAGTAATTCTAAGTAGGTAAAGAAGTGAATAAATGAAGGAATTTTGGGGGAACTGAGCTGACTGAGAATAGTCGGCGAGGTTTTTGAGCGCCTGTGTGTGTGTTCTGCGTGCACAGTTTGTTGTATAGCGTCTTGTTACAAGATATACATTTGCAATAACATCCTTGTTGTTTGAACAGAGTTGTCTTTTTCTTATACTTACCTACCTGCAATTTTTTAGTTGGCTTCAACGGGATTTTTAAAGTAGGCATTTTTTAAAGGAATTTTGAATTAAGGGGGGGAAGCCCCCATCCATACATCCATCCATCCATTTATTTATATATATCATCATTTTTTCCATTTTTAAAATTTTTTTCCTTTTTTTTCCAATCCTATATTAAAAAGCGCATGGCACCATTTTCGATTATTTCTCGATCCATCTCGAAATAACTCGAAACAGTTTAAAACTATTGTTGTCCGAAAACTCGTGTTAGTGATTGGATGAAGCTTTAATTTTTGTTGCCATTTAAAAAAAAGAGTCTGCAAACTTCAGGTTTATGAAGAATGTAAGGTTATCTAAATAATATATATTTAATAATAATAATCAATGTATTTTTGAAGATTTCAAAAATAAAGCTTTTTGAGCATTTTAAAAGGTTTCAAGATAATAAAAAATTTCTTAAAACCCCTGGGAAAATAAGAGCTGATTTTTTATTTTGAAAACAAATTTTAAGAGGAAATTAACAGAGATTTCAAAAGATTTTAATTTTCTAAAATTTCGGAAAAGAATGGGGAAGATTTCCAGCAACATCTGCCAATTAGCAAAATTACAAAAATTTATAGAAAATGTGAGCAAGTTTAAAAAATTTCAAAATTTTAAAAAGATTCAAAATTTATTTAAAAGTTGGAAATATTTCAAAAGTTTTAAAAAGTGTATAGAAAACCGAATTTTTATTTCGAAAAATTAATGTTTAAAGCATACTTAAAAGCATTTCGAAAGATAACAATTTAAGCCATTTTTGTAATTTTTCAGAATTTTCAGAAAATGTTTGTAGAAATTCGAATAATTTAAAAAGATATTTAGAAGGTTTAAAAGTTTTGAAAATAGTTGAAAGAGTAATTTGAAATTTGAAAATATTTTAAAAATTTGAAACGAAATGTAAATTTGTAAAGATTTCGAAAAAAAATTCAAAGGTTTTTAAGGAGTTTAAAAGCCTTCAAGAAAATGAAAACACTTCTTACAATTCTTGAGAAAATTTAAACTGAGTTTTTATTCTTAAAATAAATTGAAAGAGAAAATTGACAAAGATTTAAAAAGATTTATAATTATTTTCTAGAAACTCGAAAAAGAATATGAAATATTTTTAAGCAAAATCATTTGATTAGCAAGATTGCAACATTTTTTAAAAAATTTGAGAAGAAAATTCAAAAGGTTTCACGATAATAACAAACATTTCTCATAATTCATGGGAAAATGTAAATTGATTTTTTATTTGGAAAATAAATTTGAAGTGAAAATTAACAAAGATTTCAAAAGATTAAATATTATTTTCCAAAATTTCGAAAAAGAATGGGAAAGATTTTCAAGCAAAATCTTTCAATTAGCAAGATTACAAAGATTCATAAAAAATGCGAGTAAGTTTAAGACATTTCGAAATTTTAAAAATATCTAAAATTAATTTAAAAGTTGAAAATATTTGAAAAGTTTTAAAAAATGTACATTTTTCAACATTTGGAAAAATTTTTTTGAAGTTTTCTAATGATTTTGAAAGGATTCACGATAATAAAAAAATTTCCTTAGAATTCATGGGAAAATTTGAACTGATTTTTTATTGTGAAAAAGTAATTTTGAGAGAACATTCAAAAACTTTTTGAAAGGTGGCAAGAGATTTTAAAAGATTGCAAAAGATTTCTGCAATCTCAATAACAGATTCTGATTGATTACGAAAAAAATTTCGAAGCTTTTTAAGAAGTTCAAAAGGCTTCAAGAAAATAGCAAAATTCCTTACAATTCCTGGGAAAACTCAAACTAAATTTTCATTTTGAAAATAAATTTAAAGAGAAAATTGACAAAGATTTCAAAAGGTTTCACAACAATGAAAAATATTTCTCATAATTCATGGGATAATTTAAACTGATTTTCTATTTCAAAATATTAATTTTAGGATATTTTTTTTTAAATTCAACATTTCAAAAGATTTATGAAATTGTCGAAATAGAACGTGGAAGATTTGAAAGCAAGTTTTTTAATTTTTCAGAATTTCAAGAAAAATTTAGGAAGAATTCAAAGAATTTTAAAAGATATTTAAAAGGTTTGAACGTTTTGGATAAATTGAAAAAGTAATTTGAAATTTGAAAGTATTTCAAAAATTTTAAACAAAATGTAAATTTTGGAAGATTTCGAAACAAATGTTGAAACTTTTTAAGAAGTTTAAAAGGCTTCAAGAAAATAAAAAAACTTTTTTAAAATTTCTGGGAAAATTTAAACTGAATTTTTATTTTGAAATTGAATTTTCAAGAGAAAATTGCCCGAGATTTCAAAATTTTTAAAATTATTTTCAAAAATTCCGAAAAATCTGTCCATTAGCAAGATTTCAAGAATTGCAAAACATCCCGAAAGATTTCCAAAATTGTGAAACCAGAATCTGGAAGATTTTAAAGCAATTAAAAATTTTTTTCAAAATTTCAATAAAAATGTTAGAAGAATTTCAAAAGATATTTAGAAGGTTTAAAATGGTTGAAAATGGTTCAAAAATGATTTTCAATTTTGAAAGTTTCCCAAAAATTGTTAAAAAAATATGAATCGAAGATTTAAAAAAAAAAATCGAATCTTTTTAAGAAGTTTGAAAGCTTTCAAGAAAATAAAAAAAAATCGAGATTCCTGAGAAAAATTTTCATTACTTTTTATTTGGAAAAATAAATTTAAAAGAAAATTCGAAGAAGTTTCAAAATATTCCGAAATATTATTATAGTTTGAAAATATTTCTACACATTTAGAAAATATCTGGAAGATTTGAGGGCAATTTTTGTAATTTTGAAAGATTTTTCAAAATTTTAGTTGGAAAATTCTTCTAATTCATTAAAAATTCGCATTTTATTGTTAAAAAATGTAACTGTTTTGTAGAAAATTTGCCTCTTTTGTAAAACACAAAATATTAAAAATGCAACTGCAAAAAATTAATGTTTTAGTTGGGGATTAAGCTATTTTGTTGTTCAGGAAAATTTCTTCCAAATTTTTGATTCAAGGTTTTGATTAAAAAAATTTTATTGTTGATCCGGAAAATTAAGCATCTTTTTCGATATTTCTAAAAATATGCATGCGCGCGCGTAGCGCGCTTTTGCTACTTGTCCAATTATTAAAAAGCGCATGGTGCCATTTTCGATTATTTCTCGATCCATCTCGAAATAAATCGAAACAATTTAAAACGATTGTTGTCTGGAAACTCGTATTTATGATTGGTTGGAGCTGACCTTCAATTTTGTGTTTTGAAAAAGAAAGATAACAAACTTCAAGACTTTAGATTTTCTTTCGTCGTTGCTATGGTGAATTTCTTATGTTTTTTTTTAACAAACTGAGCAAATTCGTCGTACGAAGACTCTTCGGGAAGCTATTATAATCCGTTGAATTCGAAAATTTTAATCGTTTTTTCGTGAAATCGTTATCAACATGGACTTCGAAATCTACATGGACATAGAAGAAATTTTTTAATGAGCAAGATTACAAAGTTTAATAAAAAATTTTGTTCAAGTTTAACAGACATTTAGGAATTTTAAAAAAGAGTCAAAATTAACTTAAGACTTAAGAAGATTTCTAAAAAGTTAAAAAAATACGTACATTTTTAAATATTTGTAAATAAAAATGTTGAAGCTTCTTAAGCATTTAGAAAGATTTCAGGACAATAAAAAATGTTTAAAAAAAATTATAGCATAAATTAAAGAAAAATATTTTTTTGCAAAAAATGTATTTTAAGAGAAAATTGATATCGATTTCACAACATTTTAAATTATTTTCGAGAAACTTCAAAAAAGAATATGAACGATTTTAAAGCCAATTTTTTAAATTAGCAAGGTTACAAAGTTTTATAGAAGGACTTGGTCAAGTTTAAAAAACATTTACAAGATTTAAAAAGAGTCGAAATTAATTTAAAAATTGAAAAGATTCTGAAAAAGTTAAAAAAAACAGTACATTTTTGAATATTTATAAACAAAAATTCTGTTGCTTCTGAAGCATTTAGAAAGATTTCACGATAATAAAAAATACTTTCGAAAATTCACGACATAATTTAAACTTAATTTTTTATTCTGATAAATTAATTCTGAGGGAATATTCCAGAAGACTTTAAATTATTTCAAAAGATTTTCAAAAATGTCAAAACAGAATCTGGAAGATTTGAAAGCATTTTTTTTCTACTTTTCAGAATTTTCAGAAAACGTTTGGAAAAATTCTAATAATTCGCAAGGATATTTAGAAGGTTTAAATGTTTTAGAAATGATTGAAAAATAATATGAATTCTCAAAGATTTTGAAAGATTTTACAATTGTAAAAAATGTCTTAAAATTGATGGAAAAATTTACACTGATGTTTTATTTTGAAAAATCAATTTTAAGGGAAAATTGACGAATATTTGAAAACATTTTTATTTATTTCCTAAAATTTCGAAAAAGTATATGGACGATTTTAGAGACAAAATGTTCAATTAGCAAGATTACAAAGTTTTATAAGAAATTTGAAAAAAAAAATTGTTGGAAGGTTTCACGATAATAAAAAATATTTCTCAATATTCATGGGATAATTTAAACTAATTTTTTATTTTGAAAAATCAATTTTAAGGGACAATTACTGAATATTTAAAAACATTTTTAATTATTTCCTAAAATTTCGAAAAAGAACTTGAGAGATTTTAAAGAAAAAATGTGCAATTAGCAAGAAAACAAAGTTTTATAAGAAATTGAAAAGAAAATTTTTTTCAAACTTTCACGATAACAAAAAATAGATTTTAAAATTCATGGGATAATTTAAACTAATTTTTTTTTTTAATTACTTTAAGGGAAAATTGACGAACATTTTTGAGCATTTGGATTTTTTTCCTAAAATTTCGAGAAAGAATATGAAATTTCAAAATTTTAAAAAGATTCAACATTGATTAAAAAGTTTAAAATATTTCAAAAGTTTGAAAAAAAGTACATTTTTAAATATTTGGAAACCATTTTTTGAAGATTTTTAAAGATTTAAAAAGATTCACGACGATGAAAAAATTTTGTTAGAATTCATGAGAAAATTTGAACTGATTTTTCATTTTGAAAAATTAATTTTAAGAGTATATTTTTTGAAAATTTAGAAGATGACACAAGATTTTCAAAGTTTACAAACGATTTCTAAAATCGTCATAACAGATTATGGAAGATTTTAAGGTAATTTTTGTAATTTTAAAAAATTTTGAGAAAACTTTTGTAAGAATTCGAATAATTTTGTAAGACATTTAAGATGGTTTGAAAGTTTTCGAAATAGTTGAAAAAAATAATTTGAAATTTGAAAATATATCAGAAAATTTTAAGCTCAATGTAAATTTTTGATGAATTTAAAAAGAAAATTCGAATATTTTTGAGAAGCTTAAAAGGCTTCAAAAAAATTCTTAAAATTCCTGGAAAAATTTAAAATGATTTTTCATTTTGAAAATAAATTTTAAGAGAAAATTGATAAGTATTTCAAGAGATTTTAAATTATTTCATAAAATTTCAAAGAAAAATGAGACAGATTTTTTAACAGCAAAACCTTTTTATTAGCAAGATTGCAAAATTTTATACGAAATTTGAAAAAAAAAAATTTAAAGGTTTTACGATAATAAAAAATATTTCCAATAATTCACGGGATGATTTTAACTGATTTTTCATTTTGAAAAATTATTTTTAAGATAATATTTTGAAAAAATGTTAACATTTCAAAAGATTTCAAAAATTGTTAAAACAGAATCTGGAGGATTTGAAGGCAAGTTTTTCAATTTTTCAGAATTTCAAGACAAATTTGGAAGATTTGAAAAATTTTAAAAGATATTTAGAAGGTTCAAAAGTTTTGAAAATGGTTAACAAATGATTTTAAGTTTGAAAACATATTTTTAAAAATTAATTTTTAAAGAAAATTTGGAAAAGTTTCAAAATATTTCAAACTATTATTATAATTTCAAAATATTTCTACAAATTTCTGAAATATCTGGAACATTTGAGGGAAATTTTTTCAATTTTTGAATATTTTTCCAAATTTTAGGAATATTTCGAGTCAGTTAAGAAATATTTATCTTTCAAACTTCCAAACGTCTTAATATCTTTTAAACTTACTCGAACTATTCCTAAAATTGTTCAAAATTCTGATAAATAAAAAATTATACTTTTTCAACATATCTGGAAGCTTCAAATTTTTTTTTGAATTTTCTCCAGAAATCTTAGGAAAATTATATATTTATTTAACTTAAAAAAGAAATTTTGGTAGAGATTTTTATTTTGTATTTTAAATTATTTATCCCCCAAAAATAATAATTAGGGTGAATTTTTTTTCTTTCATGACTGAAAAATCTTTTTTATGATAAAATTTGAACTATTTTGTTGAAAATTTGTGATACTCGGTTAAAAATGCAACTCGTTGAAAATTAATCATTTTTGGTCGAAGATTCAACTACTTTGTTAACAATTAATTGTTTTCTTGAAACATTCGTAATTTTAGTGAAAAATTAATTTCATTGGTTGACAATATCACTATCTCGTTGAAAACTAATCTTTTCTGGTAAAAAATTAATCTGTCATCAAACATCCATATTTTCGTGTTAAAGAATTGAACTATTTTGTCGACATTTTTTTTAACTTAATATTTTTTTTTTTTAAATGCTAGTGGTAAAAATTAATTTTGTTGTTGGAGATTGAGCTATTTTATTTAAAATTGGTCTTTTTGGCATGAATTCAACTATTTTTGATTTAAAATTGAATTATTTTTTGGTTGAAATATCATTTATGTTATCTAAATAATATATATTAAATAATTTAGTAATAATAATCAAGGGAACAAATGTCATATCTTCGAGATCTGTTTTAAGATTTCTAAAAATATGCATTCGCGCGCGTATAGCGCGCTTTTGCTACTTGTATTAAAAAAAAGCACATGTCGCCATTTTCGATTATTTCTCGATCCATCTCGAAATTACTCGAAACAATTTGAAACTATTGTTGTCCGGAAACCCGTATTCGTGATTGGATGAAGCTATCGTTTCTTTTTTTCAGGTTTAAAATAAAAAGTCTTCAAACTTCAGGTTTATTAAAAATTGCAGGTTATCGAAATAATATATTCCATAATAATAATAATAATAATAATAATAATCGTATAGGCGTAGGGATGTGGCGACCCCATCGCCCGAGAGCTCCTGCTCTTGCAGTCAGCCGCGTTGCTTTGGGCTAACTCCCCAATGCAACGAATTATGCGGTTACGACACAAGTATCGCGCAGTGCCACCCACAATAGGCCTCTCTCGGATGGAGGCCATGGTTCAGTTGGGAGTGGCAATAGGAACGAACCGAGGCGACGACCAGGCAATGACCCCGGACAAACGCGAGAACATCGATTTAAATGGTCGGACCAACTCAGGAGGGACCTTCTTACCTGTTGGCAAAGAAGCTCACCGGCGCGGAGAGGATTCATGAAGAGGTTGCATGACCGTTGGGGCAATATGCACTCGGAATATGCTCATAAAACGCCTCAGTATTTGAGAGATCAGGTATCCTTCTTGCGAAAAAACGGATATGAAGCTGTTTATCAACAGGAAGAGGAGCAACATCCTCCAGTGAACATTCCACCCGTTCCAGCAAGACCACCTTTGCAGATAGCCGATAATGTCAACATGAGAAGTAGGAGATCTATCCACCAAAAAGTCTTCCTCAGGATGGACAAATTAGCTGAAGCTAATACTGCTCTCCGCGATTTGCTCCCCGAAGATGTTAATCTCTGGAATCTGAACTGTGTAGTTTACGAGAAGGCGGTCTCCCTGCTTAGCGACGATAGAAGTAACGAAACTTCGGTACGTCTGAGTAAGACACGCGAGCGTATTGCACAGCTTCAGTTCAAAATTGAAACGGCGAGACGGCATGCATCAAATGTTCAGTGCGTGATTAGCTACATAACAGCAAATAAAAAGTTCACTCCAAAAGTTAGGGCACTTGCTCGAAACTTGAGGAAAGCAAATCACACGCTGAACAAGTGTAAACTGTCGACCATCAAGCAGCACTGGACGCAAAAAGTAAGATCTCTTTCAACAGCGAAACAGCGCCTTGAACGGCGAGTTAAGTGGATTCAGGAAAATTCCACCTTTTCTACTAATCCTTCCCGTCTGTTCAATAAAGCGTCATGTGTAGTTAAAAATCCGCCTAGTCGAGAAGAGATTCAAATCTTCTGGGAGCAAGTATATGGAGATACTTATCAGCTAAATGAAGACGCTTCCGATATATCACTCTTTCGTAACTTTTGCCAAAGGCAAAGGTTACAAGATCCAGAGGAAGAGTGTCCACTAATTACTGCTGAAGAAGTGAAGAAAGTTATCGCTAGAACTAAGAACTTTTCGGCGCCAGGGCCAGATAAAATCAACAACTTTTGGTGGAAGAAGTTTACTTCTACGCACCAACATCTAGCTCGTATATTTACTACTTTCTTAAACGGAGAACAACCCGTCCCGCAGTGGCTAGTGGGAGGACGCACGGTATTGATCCCTAAGGCCGGAGATTTGTCATGTCCAAAGAACTACAGGCCCATAGCTTGTTTAAACACCAGCTACAAGCTATTCACTGGCATCCTCAAAGAGAGGATATTGACATCTATCGAGCCGGTATGGAGTGCAATAGTCGAACAACGTGGATGCAAGAGAGGGCTGGCAGGTTGCAGGGAGAACCTGTTAATAGACAGGTGTATTACCCAGGATTCGATCAGGTATCGACGCAATCTATCCATGGCTTGGATTGATTACCGTAAGGCATTCGATAACACGAACCATGAGCTTCTTATCAAGCTCCTTGAGTGCATGGAGGTGCATCAAAAAATAGTGAGATGCATAGAAGAGCTTATGCTCTTGTGGCGGACAAGATTTGTCATAACATCTGACAAAAGACAAGTGACTACAAGCTTTGTCACATATAAGAGGGGGGTCTTTCAAGGAGACTCTCTAAGTCCGATACTTTTCTGCATTTCCCTCTTGCCTCTATCTATTGTGCTCCGAGGCAAAAGCTCTGGATACCTATGTGGCCCGCCGAGCAGAAGAGAATATAAGGTTAACCACCTTTTATACATGGACGACCTTAAACTCTTTGCTTCCTCAAAAAAGGACCTTAACATCCTTGTAGATGCGGTAAATAGGTATTCTAAAGCGATTGGCATGAGCTTCGGACTGGACAAGTGTGCCTGCGTCCACCTACACCAAGGAAGACTAGAAACTACATCATCCAGTGACGATCAGGATGTTCAACTCATAGGCGGAAATACCATTCAACATCTTGGCATTGGAGAAACATATACATATCTTGGAATACCGCAAGCGGAAACCCAAAATGTGCATAACTTGAAAACGGCCCTTGGAAAAAGGTATCGCCAAATTCTCAGAAAAATTTGGGCTTCCGAATTATCTGGAAAGAATAAGATCCAGGCGACCAATATGCTGGCCATTCCTATACTGCTCTACACGTTTGGTGCAGTAAAATGGAACGTCGATGAGTTAAAACAACTTGATCGAAGCACACGCAAGATGATGAGAATTCAACGAAGTCTTCATCCTAGATCTTCCGTACCTCGAATATATCTCCCTCGCGATAAAGGAGGTAGAGGATTGCTAAGCTTAGAGTGTCTTCATCGGAGAACGGTTCTGGCTACAGCCTGTTCAGTTCTAAAAAGCACGGATTCCCTTATGCGACTCGTACATCAACATGAAGTCGCCAATGCTGCGGTGTTTCTATACCATGCAGCAGATAGGGCCGCAGAGGAGCTTGACCTCCCATTTGATTCTGCTGGATTGAGATCGGAGACCGAGGGATTTCTTTTTGCCTGTCAAGACGGCGTCATAGACACCTTAGTTTACCGCGAGCGCATAATGAATATACCTGTACGCGATACCAACTGCCGAGCGTGCAAGCTAGAGCCCGAAACACTTGGACATGTTCTCAGTGGATGCTCTAAATATGCACGCTGCGCGTACATAGAGAGACACAATGCAGCTCTAAAAGTGATATATTACCATCTTAGGCATTTCTATGGTGTTGATCTATTGCCCGTCTTGCCATACGCCCAGGGGGAACTCGAGTCAGTTGTGGAGAATGATCAGTGTAAGATCTACTGGAATTTCTCATTCTCCACCACTCAACGTATCAGTGCTACGAAGCCTGACATTGTCCTCCAAGATCTGAAGAACAAGATCATTTACGTGATTGAATTCTCGGCACCAGCCGATGGTAATATCACGGCAAAGGAGGGAGAAAAACAGGCGAAATATCAAGCACTTCTTTTCGAGCTGAGTAAGCTGTACCAAGGCTACAAAGTCCATCTTATAATTCTCATAATCGGCTGCCTTGGAGGTATGAAAGCTTCATTTATTAGCCAACTCAACAAGATTCCGGCTTGCCAGCGTCAGGCTCATTTTATCGCGAACCGGATGCAGAAGGCTGTTCTCCTGGGATCACTCCATCTGATCCGTCAACACTGTTCCTCTTAAATTCTACAAAGATTGGTAGCTCTAAAAAAGTATCCAGAGGTGAAACCTTCATCTCCAACTGTCTTGTCTGCCGCGTAAGGTCATCCGCGGCTAGAGACCTGACTCCAGGGAACAGTGTTGCCCGATGTTATCACGCGTAAATTTCCCGCTCTTGCTTACCTTCTAGGACAGAAGGAGCAGAAGCGGATGACGTACACGTTCCAGTAGCTTTGGGGTTGGTTTCTTTAAGGAATCATGATCGAAGCTTCCGGAGCCTACAACTTCTCTAATAATAATAATAATCCTGAAATTTGAGAAAGGAATATGGTCGATTTTAGAGCAAAATTTTTCCATTACCAAGATTTTTATAAAAAAATTCGTTTTGAGTTTAAAAGATATGTAGAAGTTTCAAAAAGATTCTAAATTATTTTAAAACTTGACAAGATTTTTAAGAACATAAAAAATGTACATTTTTGAATATTCTGAAATAAAAATTTTGAAACTTTGATGCATTTTGAAAAGTTTTACGATAGTAAAAAATATTTCTTGAAATTCATGGCATAATTTGAAATAATTTTTTTCCAAAATCATTAAAACAGAATCTGGAAGATTTGAAGGCAATTTTTTTAGTTTTTCAGAAGCTTAAGAATATTTTTGCAAAAATGTATATCATTTTAAAAGGTTTAAAAGTTTTGGAAATGGTTAGAAAATAATTTTAATTTAAGAAAATTTCAAAAAAATAAAATAAAATATGGAAGATTTCAGAAGATTTCAAAAGATTTCTACAAATGACGAAAAAAATCAGAAAGATTTTTTTAATCCTGAAAGATTTTTCAAAATTTCAGGAACAATTCGAGACAGTTTAAAATAACTTTTTTTCAAAAGTCCTAAAAATCTTTTAAACTGACTCGAACTTTTCCTAAAAATTTTCAAAATCCTGTAATACAGAAAAATTAAACTTATACAGAATTTTAAGACAATTTTCGGAATAATTCGAATAATTTTAAAAGATATTCAGAAGGTTTAAAAGTAATGGAAATAGTTAAGAAAATAACTTGGAAATATTTCAGAAAATGTAAAATCAAATGTAAATTTTTGAAGATTTCGAAAACATTTCAAAGCTTTTAAAAAGCTTGAAAAGCTTCGAGAAAATGAAAAAACTTTATTAAAATTCCTGGGAAAACTGAAACTGATTTATTCATTTTAAAAATAAATTTTAAGAGAAGATTGACAAAGATTTCAAAAAATTTTAAATTATTTTCTAAATTTTCCAAAAATGGGAAAGGTTTTTAAGTAAAATCTTTCCATTAGAAAGATTGCAAAATTTTATAAAAAATGTCAAAAGGTTTCACGATAATAAAAAATATTTCTCATAATTCATGAGATAATTTAAACTGATTTTTCATTTTGACAAATTAATTTCAAGATAATATTTAAAAAAATTTAACATCTCAAAAGATTTCCAAAATTGTCAAAACAGAAGAATATGAGGAATTAAAGAACTTACCTTCAAATCTTCCAGATTCTATCTAGAATATTTAAAGGCAAGTTTTTTAATTTTTCAAAAGTTCAAGAAGAATTTTGGAAGAAATTTAGATGATTTAAAAGTTTTGAAAATTGTTAAAAAATTATTTGATGTTTGAAAATATTTCCAAAAATTTTAAACAAAATGTAAATTTTTGAAGATTTCGAAAAAAATGTTGAAGCTTTTTAAAAAATTTGAGAGGTTTCAAGAAAATAAAAAAAAATCTTGAGATTCCTGAGAAAATCTTTAATTACTTTTTATTTAAAAAAATTATTTTTTAAAGATAATTTGAAGAATTTTCAAAATATTTCGAAATATTATTAGAATTTCCAAAATATCTCTACAAATTTCGAAAACATTAGGAAAATTTAATGGCAATTATTTCAATTTTCAGAGATTTTTCAAAATTTTCGGAATATTTCGAATCTAAAAAAATTTACATTTTTGAATATTTGGAAACAAAATTTGAAGCGTCTCAAGGATTTTGAAAGGATTCAATATAATAAAAAAATCTTAGAATTCATGGAGAAATTTGAAGTAATTTTTTATTATGAAAAAAAAATTTTGAAAGAGCATTTAAAAACATTTTGAAAGCGGACAACAGATTTTAAAAGATTACAAAGGTTTCTAAAATCTCCATAACAATTTCTGGAAAATTTTTAACAATTTTTGTAATTTTTCAGAAATAGTTCAATAGAAATAGTTAAAAAGTAGTTAAAAATGGTTTAAAATCAATAAATTCCAAAATATTTCAAAAAATTTGAAACAAAATGTAAGTTTGTGAATATTTCGAAAAAAAACGAAGAAGTTTAAAAGGCTTGAAGAAAATAAAAAAACTTTCTTACAATTCGTGGGGAAATTTAAACTGAATTTTTGTTTCGAAAATAAATTTAGAGAGATAATTGAGAAGGATTTCGAAAGATTTTAAATTATTTTCTAAAATTTCGAAGAAGAATGGCAAACATTTTTAAGCAAAATCTTTCGACTGGCAAGATTTGAAAATTTTACAAAAAAATTTGAAAACAATTATTTTCAAAAGGTTTCACGATAATAAAAAGTATTTCTCATAATTCATGGGATAATTGAAAACTGATTCTGTATTTTTAAAAATTAATTTTAAGATAATATTTTTAAAAAATCTTTAGCATTTTGAAAGATTTCTAAAATTGTCAAAATAGAATCTGGAAGATTTGAAGGCAAGTCTTTTAATTTTTCAGAATTTCAAGGAAAAATTTGAAAGAATTCGAAGAATTTTAAAAGATATTTTGAAGTTTTAAAAGTTTTGAAAATGGAGAAAAAACGATTTTGAGTTGGAAAATATTTCCAAAAATTTTAAACGATATGTAAATTTGTGAGGATTTCAAAAAAATCTTGAAGCTTTTTAAGAAATTTAAAAGGCTTTAAGAAAATAACAAATAAAAACTTTCTTAAAATTCCTGGGAAAATTTAAACTAATTTTTTATTTTGAAAAATTAATTTTAAGATGATATTTAAACAAAATTTCAACATTGAAACAGACTTTCAAAACAGAATCTGGAAGATTTGAAAGCAAGTTTTTTAATTTTTCAGAATTTCAAGAAAGATTTCGGAAGAATTCGGAGAATTTTAAAAGATATTTAGAAGGCTTAAAAGTTTGAAAAATGGTAAAATAATGATTTTAAGTTTTGAAAGAGTTCCAGAAATTTTCAACAAAACGTAAATTTTTGAAGATTTCGAAAAAAAATTTGAAGCTTTTTTAAGAAGTTTGATAGGTCTCGAGAATATAAAAAAATTTCTTGAGATTACTGGGAAAATTTTTTATTACTTTTTATTTAGAAAAATTAATTTCTAAAGAAAATTTGATAAAGTTTCGAAACATTTCAAAATATTATTGTAATTTCAAAATATTTCTACACATTTCGAAAATACCTGGAAGATTTAAGATCAATTTTTTAAATTTTGAATAATTTTTTCAAATTTTAGGAATATTTCGTGTCAATTTGAAAAATATTCACCTTCCAATCTACTAAAAGTCCTAAATATCTTTCAAACTGACTCAAATTTTTCCTAAAATTTTTCAAAATCCTGAAAAATAAAAAACTATACTTTTTTTAACATATCTGGCAGCTTAAAAAAATTGGAATTTTCTCAAAAATCTTAGAAAAATTATATATTCATTTAACTTTAAAAACAAATGAACAAATTAACTTAAAAAATAAATGTTTTGTAGAGATCTTTATTTCGTATTTTTAATTATTTATCCCACAAAGATAATAATTTGGGTGAATTTTTTTTCTTTCATGACTGAAAAATTTTTTTGAAATATGTCACTATTTCGTTGGAAATTCATCTTTTTGGTAGAAAATTCATATTCTTATGTTCAAAAATTGCACTGTTTTGTAGAAAATTTGTCTCTATTTAAAAAAAATTAATCTTTTTTGGCCTAAAATGCACCTGATGAAAATTAATTATTTTGTTGGGGATTCAGCTATTTTGTTAAAAATTTGTCTTTTTTCATGAATTAAAACTATTTTTTATTTAATATTAAAATATTTTCTGGTTTAAATATCATTTATGTTATTCAAATAATATATTCAATAATTTAATAATAATAATCAATGGAACAAATGTTTTCAGCACTTTGAAACACAAAATTTAATTTTGTCCGTTTATGAAATATAATATAGGATCCAAGTGTCTGTTAATTGCTGAAGTTTTCCTAATTTTTTTAATTTTAATTATTTTAAACACATTACAATTATCAACAGTTCATAATTTGTTAAATTTCTTAAAATTCATGAGATAATTGAAACTAATTTTTTATTTTCAAAATTTAATCTTAAGGGAAAATTGACGAATATTTTTGAACATTTTGATTTATTTCCTAGAATTTCGAGAACGAATGTGGTTGATTTTAAGGCAAAAATGTTCGAATAGCAAGATTACAAAGTTTTTTTTTAATTCGATCCAGTTTAAGACATATTCAAAAGTTTTAAAAATATTCAAAATTAATTCAAAACTTGAAAATATTTCAAACAAGTTTTAAAAAACTTCTTAAAGATTTTGGAAGGTTTTAAATAATAAAAAAATGTCTTCAAATTCTTGGCAAAATTTGAACTGATTTTTTATTTTATTTTTTTTTAAAATTAGTTTTAAGGGAAAATTGACAAGTATTTGAAAACATTTTTAGTTATTTCCTACAATTTCGAAAAAGAAGGTGAACGATTTTGAAGAAAAAATGTTCAACTAGCAAGATCACAAAGTTTCATAAACAATTTGAAACAAAAAATTTTGAAAGGTTTCACGATAGTAAAAAATATTTCTCAAAATTCATGGGCTAATTTTAACTGATTTTTTATTTTGAAAAATTAATCTTTTGAGAATATTTAGAAAAAATTTTAAACATTTCAAAGGACTTCCAATATTTATTGTCAAAACAGAAACTGGAAGATTTCAAAGCAAGTTTCTTCATTTTTCAGAATTTCAAGAAAAATTTTGGAAAAATTCTAAGGATTTTCAGAGATTTTTCGAAGGTTTGAAAGTTCCGAAGATGGTTAAGAAATGATTACAAGTTTGGAAAGTTTTTCCAAATTTTCAAATAAAATTTAATTTTGGAAGATTTGGAAAAAAACTTAAGATTATTTCAAAAAATTTGAAAGGCTTCTAGAAAATAAAAAAAACTTTCTTGAGGTTCCTGAGAATATTTCAAATAAATTTTCATTTTGAAAAATTAATTTTTAAAGAAAACTTGACAAAGTATCAAAACGTTTTAAAATATTTCTACAAATTTCGAAAATATTTGGAATATTTAAGGGTAATTCTCTCAATTGTGAAAGATTTTTCTAGCAATATTTCAAGTCAGTTTAATAGATCTCAAAAAGACTTTGAATTTTTTAAGAATCTAAGGAAAATTATATATTCATTCAACTTCAAAAACAAATAAATAAATAAACTTAAAAAATAAATTTTTGTTCGAGATTTTTATTTTGTATTTTAAATTATTCAACCCCAAAAAATAATTATTTGTGTGAATTGTTTTTCATGACTGAAACATCGTTTTTAAGATAAAATTTCAACTATTTGGCTGCAAATTCGTCTTTTTGGATCGAAAATTAATCTGTTTTTGTTGAAGATTCAACTATTGTGTTGAAAATTTTTGTTTTCCTGTTCAAAATGCAACTGATTGAAAAGTAATCTTTTTGGTCGAGGATTCAACTTTTTTTTCAGAAATTCATTTTTTTTTAATACTAAACGTTCATCATTTTAGTCAAAAATTCATCTCTTTCGATAGCAATGTCTTTTTTTTTTTAAAAAACCTTAATCTTTTCATGGCTTGAAATGTAACTGGTAAAAATTATTTTTTGTTTGTTGGGGACACACGAATTTTCAACCATACTCAATTTTTAATCAAAAAACATTTTTCTGTCCTGAAGAAAAATGTCACTCAAATTGTAATTTTAAAGGATAAATAATTTTGAATACAAAATAAACATTACAATTAAAAATTTAATTTTTAAGTTTATTTGTTAATTTGTTTTTAGGGTTTCATAAATATATAATTTTCCTAGGATTCTTGGGAAAATTAAAAAACACTCAAAGATTCAAGATAAGTAGAAAAAGTATAATCATTTTATTTTTCAGGATTTTGCAAAATTCTAAGAAAACTTTGAATCAGTTTAAAAGATATTTATGGAGGAAATATTTCGAAATATTCTGACACCTTTTTAGATTTTCTTTAAAAATTCATTTTTCAAAGTAAATAATCATTGAAAATTTTCCCAGGAATCTTGAAAAAAGTTTTTTATTTTTCTTGAAGCCTTTCATACTTCTTAAAAGGCTTTGAAATTTGTTTCAAAATCTTCCAAAATTAACATTTTTTTTTAATTTTTGAAATATTTTAAAGAATATTCAAAGAGGCAATTTAAAAATTTTTTCAGAATTTAAAGAAAAATTGGGAAAAGTTCGAATAATTTGAGAAGATATTCAGAAGGTTCAAAAGTTATGGAAACTTTGAAGAAAAAAATTGAAATTTGAAAAGATTTCCAAAAATTCAACAACAAAATATATTAATTTTTGCAGATTTTGAAAATAATTTCAAGCCTTTTATCAAGTTAAGAAAGGCTTCGAAAAAATAAAAAACTTTTTTCAAGATTCCTGGAAAAATTTTTAATGATTATTTACTTCGAAAAATGAATTTTTAAAGAAAATCTGAAAAGGTGCGAAATTATTTCCTAAAATTTCAAAAAATAATGTGGCCGATTTAAAAGCGAAAATGTACAATTAGCGAGATTGGAAAGTTTTATAAAAAAATCGACTTATTTTAAGAGACATTTAGGAAATTTAAAAAGTTTCAATATAAATTTAAAAACTGAAAGTATTTGAAAAATGTTTTGAAAAATGTTTATTTTTGAATATTTGGAAATAATAATTTTGAAGCTTCTTGAGGATTTTGGAAAGTTTCACGATAATGAAAAAAATTTATTAAATTTAATGGGAAAATTTAAAATGATCTTTTATTCTGAATAATTAATTTTTAAAAAATATTTAAAGAGATTTCAAAAGATTTCAAATGACTTACAGAATTATCGTAACAAAATCTATAAGATTTGAGGGCAATTTAAAAAAATTTTCAGAATGTCAAGAAAAATTTGGAAAAATTTGAATAATTTTAAAATATATTCAGAAGGTTCAAAAGTTATGGAAATTTTGAAGGAAAAAATTTAAACTTGAAAAGTACTTTGTCAATTTTCTCTTCAAATGTATTGTTTTAAATATGAAATCAGTTACAATTTTCACAGTATTCATTAAAAAAGTTTTTTATTGTCTTGAAGCTTTTCATATTTCTTAAAAGGTTTTGGAATTTTGTTCAAAATCTTTAAAAATTAACATTTTTTTTTAAATTCTTCGAAATCATTTCAAATTTGAATTTTTTTTTGAAGTTTCCATTACTTTCAAACCTTCTAAATATCTTTTAAAATTATTCGAACTCCTCCAAATTTTTCTCAACATTCTCAAAATTTTTTTAAAATTGCCTTGAAATCTTCCAGATTCTGAAATGATGATTTTGTGAGTCTTTTGAAATCTTTTCAAATCCCTTTCCATATTCTTTAAAAATTAATTATTCAGGCTAAAAAATCATTTAGAATTTTCCCATGAAATTTAATAGAATTTTTTCATTATCGTGAAACCTTCTAAAATCCTTAAGAAGCTTCAAAATTATTATTTCAAAAAATTCCAAAATATAAATTTTTTTAAACTTTTTTGAACTGTTTCCAATTTTTAAATTTATTTTGAAATTGTTGTCAATTTTCTCTTCAAATAATATTAGATTAGAAAAGATTTACAAAATCGTCATGACAGATTCTCGAAGATTGTAAGGCAATTTTTGTAATATCTCAGAATTTTAAGAAAATTATTGAGAAATTCTAACAATTTCAAAAGATATTTAGAAGGTTCAAAAGTTTTGGAAAGAGTTGAAAAAATAATTTGAAATTTGAAGATATTTCAAAAAAATTTAAATAAAATGTAAATTGTGGAAGATTAAAAAAAAATCGAAACTTTTTAAGAAGTTTGAAAGGCTTCAAGAAAATAAAAAAACTTTCTTAAAATTCCTGGGGAAATTTAAACTGATTATCCATTATAAAAATAAATTTGAAGAGAAAATTTTTAAAAAAGTTTCACGATCATGAAAACTATTTCTCATAATTCATGGGATAATTTAAACTGACTTTTTATTTTGAAAAATTAATTTTAAGATAATATTCTTAAAAATACTTAACATTTCCAAAGATTTCCAAAATTATAAAAAAAACTGGAAGATTTGAAGGCAAGTTTTTTTATTGTTCGGAATTACAAGACAAATTTTGGAAGAATTCTAAGAATTTTAAAAGACATTCAGAAGGTTGACAAGTTTTGAAAATGGTTGGAAAATGATTTTAAGTTTGGAAGATTTTTCAAAAATATTTAACAAAATGTGAATTTTTGAAGATTTTGAAAATAATTTCGAAGCTTTTGAAAAATTTTGAGAGGTTTCCAGTAAATAACAAAATTTCTTGAGATTCCTGGGAAATTTTCTAATTACTTTTATTTCGAAAAATTATTTTTTCTTCAATTTGAAAAAGTTTTCAAACATTTCAGAATATTATTATAATTTTAAAATATTTCTACAAATTTCGAAAATATCTGGAAGATTTGAGGGCAATTTTTTTAACTTGGAAAAAGGTGTTTCAAAATTTTAGGAATAATTCGAGTTAGTTTAAGAGATATGTATATTTTAAACTTCTGAAAGTTCTGAATATCTTTCAAACTGACTCGAATTCATCCTAAAATTGTTAAAAATCCTGAAAAATAAAAAATTATACTTTTTTGACATATCTGAAAGCTTTAAAAAAATTTTGAATTTACTTCACATTTTTTATTCAAGTTTTTGATTTCAAAAATTGTTTATTGTTGATCTACAAAATTAAGCACCTCATTAGATATCTAGAAAAAAACGCATTCGCGCGCGTAGCGCGCTTTTGCTACTTGTTTTTTATTAAAAAGTGCATGGCGCCATTTTCGATTATTTCTCGATCCATCTCGAAATAACTCGAAACAGTTTAAAACTATTGTTGTCCGAAAACTCGTGTTAGTGATTGGATGAAGCTTTAATTTTTGTTGCCATTTAAAAAAAAGAGTCTGCAAACTTCAGGATTATGAGAAATGTAAGCTTATCTAAATAATTAATATTCAATAATAATAATCAATGTATTTTTCAAGATTTAAAAATTAAGACTTTTAAGAATTTTAAAAGGTTTCAAGATAACAAAAAAATTCTTAAAATTCATGGGAAAATGTAAACTGATTTTTTATTTTGAAAATAAATTAAAAAAAAAGAATTGACAAAGATTTCCAAAGATTAAAAATTATTTTCCAAAATTGCGTAAAAGAGTGGGAAAGATTTTTAAGCAAAATCTTCCAATTAGCAAGATGACAAAGATTTATAAAAAATGCGAGTAAGTTTAAGACATTTCGAAATTTTTAAAATATTCAAAATTAATTTAAAAGTCAAAAATATTTGAAAAGTTTCAAAAAATGTACATTTTTCAATTTTTGGAAAAAAAATTTTGAAGTTTTTTAGAGGATTTTGAAAGGATTCACGATAATAACAAAATTTTCTTTGAATTCATGGGAAAATTTGAACTGATTTTTTATTTTGAAAAAGTAATTTTGAAAGAACATTTAAAAACTTTTTAAAAGATGACAACAGATTTTAAAAGATTTCTAAAATCGTGATAACAGATTCTGAATGATTTCGAAAAAAATTTCGCAGCTTTTTAAGAAGTTCAAAAGTCTTCAATAAAATAACAAAATTCCTTACAATTTCTGGGAAAACTGAAACTGAATTTTTATTTTGAAAATAAATTGAAAGAGAAAATTGACAAAAATTTCAAAAGATTTTAAATTATTTTCTAAAATTTCGAAAAAAAATGGCAAAGATTTTCCAACAAAGTCTTTCGATTAGCAAGATTAAACACATATTTCTCATAATTCATGGGATAATTTGAAGGGATTTTCTTTTTCAAACAATTAATTTTAAGATAATTTTTTTTTTTAATTCAACATTTCAAAAGATTTCCAAAATTGTCAAAATAGAACGTGGAAGATTTGAAAACAAGTTTTTTAATTTTTCAGAATTTTAAAGTTGTGAATAGTTATTGTAGAATATTGTGAATAGTTTCACAATATTTCAAAATAATATTATAATTTCAAAATATTTTTACAAATGTCGGAAATATCTGGAAAATTCAAGGCAATTCTTTTCAATTTTGAACGATTTAAAAAAAATTAGGAATAGATCGAGTCTTCTAAAAGTCCTGAATATCTTTTAAGCTGACTTGAATTTTTCCTAAAATTTTTCAAAATCCTGAAAAATAAAAACCTATACGTTTTCGACATACCTGGAAGCTTGAAATAAATTTAAATTTTTTCAAGAATCTTAGAAAAATTATATATTTAAATTTATTTAACTTTAAAAACAACTGAACAAATGAATTTAAAAAAGAAATGTTAGGTGGAGGTTTTTATTTTGTATTTTAAATTAATTATTTATCCCCCAAAAATAATGATTCGGGTGAGTTATTTTTCTTTCACGACTGAAAAATGTTTTTTAAGATAAAATTTGAACTATTTAGTTGAAAATTCATCTTTTTGGATTGAAAATTATTCTGTTTTTGTTGAGGACTCCACTGCTTTCTTTAGAATTCATTATTTTAGTCAAAAATTCATCTCTTTGGTTAACAAAGTCACTATTTCGTTGAAAAATCGTATTTTTTGGTAGAAAATTTATCTATTTCATTGAAAAATCATATTTTCATGTTGAAAAATTAAACTGTTTTATAGAATAGTAAAATAGTAAAAATGAATTTTATTTTGATGTTGGTGATTCAGCTATTTGGTTTAAAATGTGTCTTTTTGGCATGAATTCAACGTTTTTTTATTTAAAATCAAAATCTTTTTTGGCTGAAATATCATTTATGTTATCTAAATAATATATCTGATAATTTAATAATAATAATAATCAATCGAACAAAGGTCTTGAACACTTTGAAATACAAAAATTAATGTTTCCCGTTGAAAAAATATAATCTAGAATCCAAGTATGTGTTAATTGCTAAAGATTCCATAATTTTTTTAGTTGAAAATATTTTAAACACATTACAATTTTCAACAGATCAGAAAAATTTGTTAAATTTATTAAAAAGGTTTGATTCTGATTTTTTATTTTGAAAAAGTAATTTTGAGAGAACATTTAAAAACATTTTAAAAGATGACAACAGATTTTAAAAGATTACAAAATATTTCTAAAATCCTAATAACAAATCTTGGAAAATTTTTAACAATTTTTGTAATTTGTTCAGAATTTCCAGAACATTTTTGGAAAAATTCGAATAATTTTAATAGATATTTAGAAGGTTTAAAAGTTTTGGAAATACTTGAAAAAATGATTTGATATTTGAAAATATTTCAAAAATTTTAAACAAAATGTAAATTTTTGATTTCGAACAAAATTTCGAAGATTTTTAAGAAGTTTAAAAGGCTTCAAGAAAATAAAAAAAGTTTCTTAAAATACCTGGGAAAATTCAAACTGATTTTTCATTTTGAAAGATTAATTTTAAGATCACATTTTTACATTTCAAAAGGTTTTACGATAGTATAAAATATTAATTGATTTTTTGTTCTGAAATATTAATTTTAAGTTAATATTTAAAGAAAATTTCAACATTTCAGAAGATTTTAAATTATTTTCTAAAATTTTGAAAAAGAATGGGAAAGATTTTTTAACAAAATATTTCCATTAGCAAGATTGCAAAATTTAAAAAAAAATTGGAAATAAAAATTTTCAAAAGTTTTCACGATAATAAAAAATATTTCTCATAATTCATGGGATAATTTAAACTTATTTTTTATTTTAAAAAATTAATTTTAAGATAATACTTTAAATTTTGGAAGGTTTCGAAAAAAATTTCGAAGCTTTTTAAAAAGATTGTGAGGTTTCAAGAAAATGAAAAAATTTCTTGAGATTCCAGGGAACATTATTTATTACTTTTTATTTAAAAAAATTAATTTTCAAAGAAAATTTGAAAAAGTTTCAAAATTATTCTTTAAAAAACTGCTAAAAGTCCTAAATGTCTTTCAACATTTATGAATATTTGGAAATAAAAATTTGTAATTTCCTTAAGGATTTTGAAAGGTTTCACAATTTAAAAAAAAATTTCTTCAAATTCGTGGGATAATTGAAACGGACTTTTTATTTTGAAAAATTAATTCTAAGAGAATATTTAAAAAGACTTTAAAACATTCAAAAAGATTTCCGAAATTGTTCAAATAGAATCTAGAAGATTTGAAGGCAAGTTTTTTAATTTTTCAGAATTTCAAGAAAATTTTTGGAAGAATTCGAAAAATTTAAAAAGATATTTAGAAGGTTTAAAAGTTTTGAAAATAGTGAAAAAACGATTTTAAGTTGGAAAATATTTCCAAAAATTTTTAACAGAGTGTAAATTTTGGAAGATTTCGAAAAAAATGGTGAAGCTTTTTAAGAAGTTAAAAAGCTTTCAAGAAAATAAAACTTTCTTAAAATTCCTGGGAAAATGTAAACTGATTTTTTATTTTGAAAAATTAATTTTAAAAGAAAATATGAAAAATTTTCAAAATGATATATGTTCAAAATATTTCTACACATTTCGAAAATACCTGGAAGATTTAAGGGCAATGTTTTAGTTTTAAAAGATTTTTAAAAAATTTAGGAATATTTTGTGTCAATTTAAAAGATCTTCCAAACTTCTAAAAGTCCTAAATATCTTTCAAACTGACTCAAATTTTTCAAAATCCTGAAAAATAAGTAAACTTAAAAAAGAAATATTTGGTAGAGAATTTTATTTTGTATTTTAAATTATTTATCCACCAAAAATAATAATTTTTGAAGATTTGTCTTTTTTTGTAACAATATAACCTTTGTGGTTGAAAATTCAACTAGTAGGTTGAAAATTCTATTCAAAATTAAAATATTTGGTAAAAAAATCAGATATTTTGTTGAAAGATATTCTTTGTGGTAAAAAACTAACTTTTTTAGTAAAAATTTTATTTTGTGGTTGAGAATGTTTATTATTATTGAGAATTAATTTTTTAAACTAAAAATTTAACTATTCGATTTTTTATCGACATTTTTTTTTGTTTGATAGGTTTCTGCTTGAGAATTTATTTGGTTGAAAATGTAACTCTTGTCTTGAAAATTTCTATTTCTTGGTTCAACAGTTTTTTATTGAAAATTTGAAACTTTTTTTTTTCTAAAAATATCAAATATTACACTTTTTGTTAAAAAAATTTTTTTTTCATCAAAGATTCATCAGTTCGGTTGAAAATTCAACTATTTTGTTAAAAATTCTCTTTTGCTTGATTGAAAATGAATTATTTCAACTGAAATTGCAATAATAAAATAAATCTTATTCAACTGAAACTCAATTCTTTTATATTACATTTCTCTTTTATTTGTGCCCAATTTTTTCAGATACAAAATGCAGTAAACATGATAATGAAAGTTACAAAATTAGATTCTTTAATCTACGTTCATCAAACACAAATAGATTGCGCAAGGATTTTTTAAGATTAAAATATCTCTCATTGTGAAATTGGTGTCACAAACTTGGAATAACTTAAATCAGATTAAAAAACAACTTTTAAAATAACAAATCCAGCCACACTAAAAAAAATCATCTTGAAACCATTATTTACAACAACAATTAACCAATCTAAAACAATGATAGCATATAAATCTCTCCACTTAGATAAAAAAAAATAATTTCTTTAAAATTAGAGGTTTGTCTCATGCACACCCAAACCAAAACTAATTTTACCATAAAATTTATACCCGTTTTTCTTACGAATCAGTCAAAATTCCGTGAATTGAGATGATTCTCGAAACCGTAAATAAAAAAACCCTGGTGGAAACCATTTTTACAAGAAAGTACAACATTTCTACGACTGTAATTTTTTTAACAAACAAAAAAAATACAGTTAAATAGAAATTGCTATAATTTTTTCTTGTATTTTTTTTGTAGAAAAGTAAATAAATTAACAATAAAGTAAAAATTTTCTACAATTTTACATTTTTTTTTTTATTTTGGGCGTTTGATGCCATAAAAACACTTTTAATTTTACGTAAATTATTGTAGAAAATTTGAAAAAATGTAAAAGCCTCAGTAGTTAAACAAATTGAAAATTAAACGATTTAAACTTTATAAACTATTCTTGATTTAAAAATAATTTAAACGCTCTTATTAAAAAAAATGTAACTTTTCTTGGAATATTAAAAATGATTTTTTATTTTGAAAAATTAATTCTACGAGAATAGTTAAAAAGATTTAATTTTTTTTTTTTAATAATAAATAACAATTGAACAATTAATGAATTGGAAAATATATTTGGAAGCTTTGAAAAGATTTTAAAATAATTTGAAACGTGAAAAGATTTCAAAACGTTAAAAAAAACATGTAGATTTTTGAAGATTTAAAACACAAAATTTATAAGTTTTTTATAAACTTCAATAACAATTGGACAATTAAAATAAAAAACTAAATTTAGATTTCTGAACATTTCGGAATAAAATTTTGAAGTCTTTTTATTGAGCTTTAAAGATTTTGAGAAAATGAAAAAAATGTCTTAACTTTGCTGGTAAAATTTAAAATGATTTTTTATTTTGAAAAATAAATTTTAAGAAAATATTTAAAAAGATTTTACAAACTTTTTGAATAATAAATAACAATTGAATATTTATAATAATGATATTTATATAAAATTAATTGTTTAATAACATTTTTTGCGTAATAAATACATTTAATTATTAACCAATTTAAAACCAATTTTTCCTTATTTAATTTGTTTAAAAATTAAAAGACAAAATTTTGTTGCTAAAAATTAAATTAATATAATTTATCGAAAATAATCCAGTAAGTTTAAAATATATTTGTAAGTTTTGAAGATTCCAAAATAATTTGAAACGTGAAAAGATTTCGAAATTTATAAGCTTTTTAAGCATTTTAAAAGGTTTTAAATTAATAAAAAATTTCGAAAAAGAATGTGGACGATTTTAAAGCAAAAATTTTCAATTAGTAAGATTACAAAATTTCAAACGAAATTCGAGTAAATTTAAGAGTTTTAAAAGTATTCAAAATTAATCTAAAACTTGAAAAGATTTTTTAAAACTTAAAAAATGTACATTTTTGAATATTCGTAAAAACAAATTTTGAAGCATTTTGAAGAATAATAGAAAATATTTCTTGAAATTCATGGAATAATTTAAACAATTTTTGTTTTGAAAAATTTATTCAAAAATAACATTCAAAAAGATTTTAAAACATTTGCAAAATTGTCAAAACAGAACCGGGAAGATTTGAAGCCATCTTTTTTAATTTTCAGAATTTCAAGAAATTTTTTGAAAAAATTCAATTAATTTCAAAAGATATTTAGAAGGTTTAAATTTTTTGGACAGGATTAAAGGATAATTTGAAAAGATTAAATTTTTTTGTTTATAAAAATTTTCAAAGATTTCGACAAAATTTTTGAAGCTTTTTAAAAAGTTTGAAAGGCTTCAAGAAGATGAAAAACTTTTTTCAAGATTCATGGGAAAAATTTTATTATTTCGAAAAATTAATTTTTAAAGAAAATTTAAAAAGGTTTTAATACATTTCAAAAGATTTCTAAAAATTTCGAAAAAAAATTGGAACATTTAAGGGCAATTTTTTAATTTTCATAGATTTTTCAAAATTTGAAGAATATTTCGAGTCGGATTAAGATATATTAATTTTTTTAAACTTCTAAAAGTCCTACATATCCTTTAAACTCACTCGAATTTTTTCTAAAATTTTGCAAAATTCCGTAAAATACAAAAATTATACTTTTTCGAATAACTAACAATAATTTGTGTTTGAAAAATCAATTTAAAAAGAATATTTAATAAGATTTCCAAAATTTTCAAAACAGAATCTGGATGATTTTAAGGTAATTTTTTTACTTTTGCAAAATTTTCACAATTTTTTTGAGAAATTTCGAGTTCCAAGATAATAAAATTATTCTTAGATTTCTGGAAAAAAATTTATTTCAAACAAGTTTTTAAGCAAATATATTAAAAGATTTCAAAACAAATTTTAATTTATAAATTAATGTTTCTAGCTTAAAATTGCTTACATA
>CAKNXH010054335.1:0-15072 GCA_932178445.1 Andricus quercusramuli
TCCGTCCTCCCGGGTTTTTTAAAAAAGACTTGATTGGCCAATCAAGTTCAAGCAGTCCCCACCATGGGGCACTCTGGCCAATCACAGGCCAGAAGAAGGTCAGCCCTGAAGAAGTGAACTGCAATGTTCAGGAAACGTCGGCAACATTCATAGTTTCGCACACGATTGAAACCCGAAAAATCTTTAAATTTTAAATTTAAATTTATCATAATTTTTCTTAAATAATCTTAATCCACTCTGACGTGCGATTCTATTATTTTTTAAAGATATTTTAGAAGTGTGGAGAAGTTTGAAAGGTTCAAAAGTTCGTAAAAAATCCTCAAATAAAAAAGTCTATTTGCAACTAAAAAGTTCAATGTCAAATTAGAGACGATCGAATTTTAACTGAAAATGGAATAGGTAAAGCATTCCAAAAAATCAATCTTCAACCAACCAGTAGATTTTTTAAACAAAAGATCTTAATTCTGAACCTAAAATATAAAAAGCGGAATGAAGACAAATTATTCTTTAAAAAATATAATCAGTCAAATTTTTAACCAAACAAATGAATTTCCTATCAAAAAGATTGAATATCTATAAAACTAAAGTAATGCATCTTCAATATAACATATAAGTTTTCAACAAAGAAAGATACATTTTTAACAAAAAATAGAATGATTTCCTTCAAGCTAGATAAATAAGTTTTGAACCAAAACAAAAAATTTGGAACGAAATATTTATTTTTTCAACCGGAAATATAAATTTACTATTAAAAAGTTTGGATAATTAAAAAAAAATTTGACAAAAAATGGAATAGTTGAATTTTTAGCAAAAAAAAAATTTAATTCCTGAGAAAAAAAATAATTTCAACCGAACAAATGAATTTACTACCAGAAAGATTTAATGTATATGAAAAAATATCGACAAAAAATATAGTTAAATTTTTACTTCAAAAAATTAATTTTTAATAAAAAACTAATTTTCAACTAAAGAAATAATTTTTATCAAAATACCTAAATTTTCAAACAAATATTTTAACTTTTAATGTAATATTCAACCGAAAAGATTAATTTCCTACCCAAGCAGACAAGCTTTAAACGAAATAAATGAATTTTTGTTTGCAAAAGATACAGGAAAAAAAATTGAATAGTTTAATTTTCAGTTTCGACAATTTAGTTACATTTCTACTCAAAATAAATAATCGCAATCAAAAAAACTAATTTTCAACTCAGAAGATTAATTTTCTACCAAAAAAGAATAATTTTCAACAGAATACATGAATTTTGAACCAAATATTTTATTTCTCAATGGAATTTTTAAACTGATGGACATTCAAGAAAACATGAAATAGTTACCACAAAAGACAAAGTTTCAACCAAAAACAGGCGTTTTCAGAAATACTTCCGGAAAGTTCACACAGGAATATTGTAACAAAAAGGATTTTCGGCGCAGATCAATATAATTTATGTTATTAATAATTTGGACTTTCTTGAAGAGTAGGTTTTTTTTCGAAATCTCAAAAAATATTGATTTTGGTGTAGAATATTGTTCATAAAAATGGTAGATCTCGTCGAAACACATATTCTTTATCTGCATTTTTTTCCTCTAAAATTGATATTTTCTGACAAAAATGACAAAAAAGAATTGGGGTTCATTGAAACAGGGGTTCGGCGTGATTGAGTGGAGAGGATGCAGTTCACATCCTTTCATGCACGACCCTCTTTTCCAACAAAAACATTTGAAAATTAATTTTTGTAATTTTTTTTCGGAAAATTTTTTCCAGATTTTGGAACAAAACTAATTTTAAAAAAATGAAAAATTATTTATAACCTGATTTATATTGATCTGCGCCAAAAATCCTTTCGGTTCGTTAGGCTAGGGTCTAAAAGGCCAAGTATCAAGCGTACATTCTTGGTTGACCTTCCGCTTTCTTAGCTTTTGAACTTTTTCCAAATTAATTTTTGCAATTCCAAAAGTTAAACTGGTTTTTTTAAATTTTTGTTTCAGTTGAAAAAAATACCATCTGTAAAATCTTTGGTAACCTTTCTGGTGGTTTTGGCATTAATTCATAGTGCAATGGGAGCCGGTGGTGCAGGTGGTGAAGTGGGGCCGAAAAAATGTGATATCCGTCCACCCGCCTGCTTAACCAATAACTGTCCTTGTACTCAAGAGGATGATCTACATCCTAAACCTCAAAAATGTTGCGGTGCACTTCAGTGTACGAAGCCAAAGACGAGTACTAACACTTACTGTCTTCTACCAGTTGGCAAATAATGCCTGAGTTTCCAGTACGAAGCCATCCTAGGATGACTATCAAATCATTATTAAAAATAAAAACGCACTGAATAAAACTTTGTTATGTTGCACACATGATTTAATAAATTGCAGTACCAAACTTTATCTCTTTTTACTCATTCCTCTCGGGGAATTAGGGGGAGAGAGTGTCAATAGATATAGAGTGATCCTAAGTCGGCACTGTGTGTTGAGTCGGCATTTTCGCGTTTTAGGTTGGATGGACGTGATTCGAGCTGATAATCGTCACTCTAGTTTTCGCTTGACAGCGTGAGCGGGATATAAATTTTCAGTGCATTCGACAGGAACTCTCACTGTGCCGACATAGGACGACTCTTCTCTACTGTTGCGAAATATGACCTCGCGATGTACCAATTTTCGAAGTAGCTAACAGCTGTTTCGTCGTATTCTGTTTCATATTCTCTTGGACTTCAAATTGTTTTTCTTTCACACAATATTTTAATTTCAGAAACAACCAGAAATCACAAAGGTGCGATGTCAGGACTGTATGGGAGCTGCCAAAGTTGTACGAGGTGTCTCTGCAATTTCTGGCGCTTCTCCAGAAATTGCTGGATAAGCTGCGATAAATGGTCAGATGCGTCCTCCTTCAGCACTAGATCTTTTTCAGTGAACAATTTCTTTCTCTTTTTGAAAACTGAACCTGTTTAATCAAAATTATCATTTTTACAAATAAAAATGTAGCTATTCCATTTTTCTTCGAAAAATCACCTTCTTTAGTTGAAAATTTGCGGTCTCAGTACAAAATCAATCTTCTTGTTCGAAAATTCATCTTTTTCGTTGAAAATTGAAATTTTTGGTTGTAAATTAGTTTTTTTTGTTACAAATTCTTGATTTTTAAATTTAAAAATCTTCTGGAATATTCGAAATATTTTTGAATATTTTATTGAAATTTATTGTATTGAAATCTTTAAAAATCTATCAATAAATATGTTTCTGCAATCTTTTCAGATATTGAATTATTTTTTAACTTTTTCAAAACTTTTTAATATCTCATTTGAAGTCCTTCAATCTTGAGGAAAAATGTCATCATCTTGTTACATTTAAAAACCCTTAAAAAGTTTAAAAGTTATATTCTTGAATCATAAAAAATCTGTATTTCGTGAGAAAAATTTTGAAATTTGTTTAGTATAAATCTTTCCAAATTATAATTCTTTCCAAAATTTTAATTATATATGAAGATAAAAAACCAATTAACATTTTCCCCGGAATCTTAGAGAACAATTCAAAATTTTATTTCAAAGCCTTCAAAATCCAACACTTTCTTTGAATAACTTCCAATAAAGTTGAAAATAGTTCATGATCATTTGCTTAAATTTCAGAATCTTTAAATAAATGTCATTGTTTTTGTCATGACTTCAAAACCTAGAAAAAGTGCTTAATAATTTGGAACGCCGAATTTTTAACAAAAATAGAATAATTTCCTTCAAGCTAGATAAATGTGCTTTTAACAATCAAACAAAAATAAACGAAATATTTATATTTTTAACAACAAAAAATGAATTTTCTACCAAAAAGTTTAAATAACTGTATCAGGAAAATTTCGACGAAAAATGGAATAGTTAAATTCTTATTAAAAAACTAATTTTTAGTAGAAAAAAAAATAATGTTCAACCAAAGAAATGGAATTTCAACCAAAAAGATTTTCTACCAAAGAAGAATAATTTTCAATCAAACAAATGAATTTACTACCAGAATGACTAAATGTATACAAAAAATTATCGAAAAAAATTCAGTTAAATTTTCACTTCAAAAAATTAACTTTTAGTAGAAAATCTAATTTTCAACCAAAGAATAGAAGATTATTTTAAATTCTCACAAAAATCTTAAGAAAATGGGTTTAATATCTTGAAATCTCTCGAAAGCTTTGAAGAACTTCAAATTTTGTTCAGAAATCTTCAAAAATCTTCATTAAAATTTTTTTTTTCTTTTCAAATAACAAATTAATTTTGAACTTTCAAATATCTCATTTGAAATCATTTGAAATGTATTAAACTTATTATAAGTAGTTTCTTTAAATTCATTTGTCAAAATCAAGAATCAATTGAAATTTGTCCTTCAATCTTGAGAAAAAACTTCATCATCTTGAACATTTCAAAATCCTTTAAAAATTTCGAAATTATATTTTTGAATTTAAAACAATCTGCATTTCGTGAAAGAATAAAAATTTCTTTAGTATAAATCTTTCCAAAGTTTAATTGTTTTCGAAATTTTAGGAAATCATTTGAAACGTTTTGAAATATTTTCTTTGAATTAATATATAAAAATAAAAAACCAATTAACATTTTCCGCGAAATCTTAGAGAACAATTTAAAATATTATTTCAAAATTTTCGAAATCCAACATTTTCTTTGAAATATCTTGAAATTTTTGCACATTTGGAGTCATTTTTTAAACTTTCCAAAACTCCTGAATCTTACAAATATTTCTTTCAGGTGCTGAAAAAATTGAAAAAATTGTTTCCAAAATCTTCCACATTATTGATCGACATATTTTGAAATCATTGAAGATTGAAATTATTGTCCTAAAATGAAACAGAGAATGAAATCTGCACCATTAAACATTTTTAGTTTGAAAAAAAAAATATTTCCAAACCAGGAGGAACGAATTTTCAAACAAATAAATGAATTTCGAACAAAACTTTCAAATTTTTGAGCAAAAAAAAAATGTTCGACTTGTATTTTCATCTTTTTTCATGTATTCCGGATTCGCTTCAGAAAATTTGAAAAAAATTCTTGTTATGTTTAAAAATCTTCTTAAATGATCTCTTCAAATTAATTTTTTGAAATACAGAAACACTTCAAAATACTCCAGAAATATTAATGGAGATTTTCTTATTACCTTCGAACATTTTCAAATCTTAGAAAAAAACTTCAAAATTTCTTTTTGAATTCTTCAAAAATCCTCATTATCCAAGATGAATTTTCTTTCAAAAGAATAGAAATTTCCAAACACACAAATAAATTTTCAACCAAAGAGATGTGATGTTAATTAAAAAAACTTGACGAAAAATGGAATAGTTAAATTTTTAGTTGATGAAATTAATTTTCAATGAAAAAACTAATTTTCTAACAAAAAAATTTGACGAAAAATGAAAAAGTTGAATTTTTAGTTGAAAAAATTAATAGTCAATCAACAAACTAATTTTCTAACAATAAAGAATAAAAAAACCCAATATTTGAATTTTTTATTGAACTTTTAACATAATTGAATTTTTGGCTGAATTTTCAACCAAACATTGAATTAGTCACCAAGAAGAAGAATATTTTATATTATTATTTATCACATATAAAATATAATATATTCATATTTTTCATTATTCATTTAATTTAATTGTAGTTTTCAATTGTTAGCAGCATTTTTATCTAACTTCAGGTAAATAGCATCTCAGGGATTCACTGTGATTCCGCGTTGCAAATTTGTTGCAAATTTTTTTAGTTTGCAGGTGACCATTTCCTGTTTATGGAACATATTATTTGTATCGTGGAAAAAGTAAGCAAAAATAGATGAATTCTCAAAATTTTTATAATTTTTCCCCTTTCGAGCAGTGACTTGTAGATGCCTAATGGAGGTGGAAGTCACAATATTTGTCACTCGTTGTTTTCAATAAACTTGGAAATAGTTCATGATCGTTCGCCTCAATTTCTGAATCTTTAAATGAACGTCATTGTTTTTTTCAGTTTCATCGAATTTCCTGTTTTTCGAAGAGATTATTTTTATCCTGCATAATATAACCAAAAATAGATGAATTGATAGAATTTTTCAAATTTTTCTGCTTACGAGTAATGACTCGTAAATATCTAATGCAGGTGAAGGGTACAACATTTTTCCTCGTTTTAAAAAAAATAAAAATGTTCTCCATTCTTTGGCCTCAATTTCTGAAATTTTAAATAGAAGTCATTGTTTTTGTCATGATTTTCCAACCAAGAAAAAGTGCGTAATAATTTGGAACGCCGAATGAGGTGGCGATTAGTATATATAGACTTGAACATTTTCAGGAATATTCATTAGAATTTTTTTCTGACCGCAATAATTGTTATTTCAACAGAGAATTGGATTCTATAAGAGAGGTGCATATCTCATTTATTAAGAGCTATCTTCAGGAACTTGTAAAAGCACACTTGAGTTGGAAATTTGATCCAAATAACCTATTTTGGCGATTTTTTCTCAACATGTTTGTAAGTATAATGATATATATCTACAATATATAGCGCATTTTTGATCGCAGTACATTGGAAATGTTTTTAAGATCCCTGAGAAAATTAAAAGTTATTTTTTCAAATGAATTTTTAGATGATATTTCAAACGATTTTAAAACATTTCAGCCAAAAAATATTAAAATTTGAAAGCAAAAGCAGGTAAATTCAACAAAAAGTCGGATTTTTTACAAAACAGTAGAATTTTTGAATAAAAAATATCAGTTTTTGAAAAAGAGGTTTATTTGCAATCAAAAAGTTTAATTTCAAATTGAAAACGATTAATTAGCAACTAAAAATGGAATAGGTAAAACTGTTCTGAAAATTGATTTCCAGCCCAAGAAACGAATTTTCAACAAAGCAGTTGAATATTCAACCAATTAAATAAGTATTCAACATAGTAGTTCAACTATCAACCGAACGCTCGAATATTCCACCAAAAAATATGAATTTTAAATGAAAAGTTCATTAATTGATTTTTTCACTAAAATAGTTCAACTTTCTACAAAGTAGTTGAATTTTCAACCAAAAAAGATCAGTTTGCAACAAAAGATGTGATTTTTCTACTGAAGAAGATCCATTTTGTAGCAAGAAATGAAATAGCTACTATGAATTTTCAATAAAAAAATAATAATTTAATTTGATGTTAATGAAATAAGTTTTTGACCAAAAAGATTGAATATCTATTTAAAAAATCGATAAAGAATGGAATAGGTAAATTTTTAGTTGCAAAAATTAGTTTTCAGCAAAAAAAACGCATTTTCGAAAAAATTTGTTACATTTTCAACAGAAGATATAGAAAAATTAATTTTTGAACAAATAGTTGAACTTGAAACCCAACAGATGAATTTTCTACCAAATAAAGAGAAATTTTGAACAAAACAGATGAATTTCCATCAAGGAAAGATACATTTTTAACAAAAAATATAATAATTTTCTTTAAGTTAGACAAACAAGTTGTTCACCAAATAAAAAAGAAATTTAACGAAATATTTATATTTCCAACCAAACATGAATTTTCTACCGTAAAGTTTGAATAACTATAAAAAATACATTTGACGAAGAATGAAATAGTTCATTGTTCACCAAAAAAATAGAATTTTCAACCAAACAAAATAATTCATTTCCTGAAAGATCAAATGTATATAAAAAAATATCTGCAAAAAATTAAGTTGAATTTTTACTTTAGAAAATTAATTTTGCATGAAAAACCCAATTTTCAAACAAAAATATTAATTTTCTACGAAGAAAGAATCATTTTTATCAAAATACGTAAATTTTCAACGAAGTAATTTAACTTTCAATGGAATTTTCAACCAAAAAGGTCAATTTCCAACCCAAATGGACGAATTTGAAGGGAAATAAATGAGTTTTCATTCAAAAAAGATAAATAAAAAAATAGAATAGTTTAGTTTCCAGTTTCAACAATTTAGTTACATTTTTACTCAAAAAAATTAATTTGCAATCAAAAAACTAAATTTCAAGGAAAAGAAATAAATTTTGGGCCAAACAAATTAATTTTCTACCACAAAAGACAAAGTTTCAAACAAATACAGACTTTTTCGGATATACCTCCGAAAATTTAACCTAGGAATATTGATAGAAAAGGATTTTTGGCGCGGATTAATATAAATTAATTTATTATTAATTTTCACTTTTTAAAAAATTTTTTTTTCAAAATCTCAAAAAATATTGATTTTGGAAAAAAATGTTTTTTCCAAAAGTTGTAGATCTTGTCGAAACACATATTTTTTATCTGTATGCCTTTCTTCCTAAATTTATATTTTTTGACGAAAATGACAAAAATGAATTGGGGGTCCGTTGGGAAAGGGGTTTGGCGTAAGTGGGTGAAGAAGATGTGGTTCACATTCACTCACGCCGATCCCCTTTTGCAACAGAAAATCTGGAAATTAATTTTTGTTATTTTTCGGAAAATATCAGTTTTAGGGAAAAAGTGTGGATATAAAAAATTTGTGTTTCGACGACATCTACAACTTTTGTGAACAACATTTTCTTCAAAAATCAGTATTTGTTATGATTTTAGAAAAAACTGATTTTAAAAAAAGACAAAATTATTTAAAACCTTATTTATATTGATCTGCGCCAAAAATTCTCTCAGGACGTTCAACAAGGGTCAAAAAGGCAACGTATCAAGTCAATATTCTTGGGTGACTTTTAGCTTTCTTAGCCTTCACACCTTTTCCAAATTAGTCTTTGCAAATCCAAAAGTTGAACTCGTATTTTTCATTTTTGTTCCAGTTGAAAAAAATGCCAACTGTAAAATCTATGGTAATCTTGCTGGCCGGCTTGGCAGTAATTCATAGTGCAATAGGAGATGGTGATCCAGGGGTCCGAAAAGAATGTAATGTCGGCCCAACCGACTTCTTACCCATTAACTGTCTTTGTACTAAACCGACTTCTCAAAATCCTAACGTTATAAAATGTAAGCCTGGATTGGCGTGTAGGAGAAAGGGAACAGGTAAAAAAACTTATTGTCTTCAACAACCTGGCAAATAATGGCTGAATTTCCAGTACGAAGCCATTCTAGGATCACTTCTAAATCTTTAATAAAAATAAAACCGCAATAAATAAAACTTTGTAATGTTGCACGCAATAATTTAATAAACTGCAGAACCAAAGCGTATCCTTTTTACTTATCCCTTTCGGGACATTAGGGGGAGGGGAAGGTAAATAGATAGAGATTGGTCCTGAGTCGGCACTTTTGTTGTTGTTGCTTTTGTTGTTATTTGTGTGTCATTTAACTTCCTTGTGTTTCAATTACATGTCACTTGTCTCTTGCTGATTCTATTCTCAACATGTTTTTCATTGCGAATTGTTTCAAATTTGTCCATTTCCTCCGAGAACTTACATAACCTGCCAGGGGGTGCCGACTTAGTACCACCATTTTGAGAAATAGCAAGAATCGACTTTTTCACTTCGCGCAGCATTGCGACAAAAGCTCTTACTGTGCGGACTTAGGATCACTACCCCCCATCCTTACTGTTACGTAATATGACCTTGTGATGTACTATGAGCAAGAGTTAATTTTGGTCAAGGTCGAATATATCCCCTTCAAAGTACTTCCATTTGTGGGCCAAAACATTCTTTCAACGATTCTGTCAACTGTCGGAATAGCTAACAGCTGTTTCGTTGCACTCTGTTTTATATTCTGTAGGTCTTGGAATTGTTTTTCTTTCAGAGGATAGTTTAATTCCGGAAGCAACCAGAAATCACGAGAAACAATGTCAGGACTTTATGGGAGCTGCCAAAGTTTTGCGAGGTGTATCTGCAATTTCTGGCGCTTCTACAGAAATTGCTGAATAAGCTGCGATAAATGGTCAAGTGTATTTTTCTTTGGAACTAGATTGTCGAAAGTCATTTCCCTGCTTATGATCATTCCCCCATTGATGATCATTTTTTTTATAAACATTCTCGCGTTGATGATCATTTCTTTGTTGATGCTCATTTCTCATATTGAATTAAATATGAAACACTTCAAATTCCTGTAATTTCAAGTCGAAGTATATTTCATTTTCAACAAATTAGTTGAATTTTCAACCAAAACAGATCTTGTACAAGCAGAGATGAATTTCCATCCCAAAAGGTTGGAATTCAAAACAAAAACTAATATTAATTTTCAACCCGACAGTTGCATCAACAACAAAATAGTTGAATTTTCAAAAATTTTTGTTCTAAACAGTGGATCATTCAATTAAATAGTTCAATTTTCATGCCAAGAAGACAAATTTATTCTAATTGTGAGACAGTTGAATTATCAACGAAAGTAGATGAATTATCAACCTTTTTCTGAATTTTTCTCTCTCGAGCAATGACTAGTAAATACCTGAAGCTGGTGAAGGAAACAACATTTCTCCTCATTTCAAAAAAAAGGTGAAAATGTTTCCCAATCATTGGCCTCAATTTCTGAATCTTTATATAAACGACATTGTCAAAATCATACTATAAATAAATACTTTTCTCCGTGACTTCTTATTTTAGCATGATGAACAGGGTGGTCCGGAAATAAATTGAGACATTTTTTAAATATTTTTTCCATATCTTTTTAAAATATAAAGTATCGATACAGTTGAGCAGTTGGGTGCAAGAACGGCCTACTTGCATTCTCGGTAAGGTCGTAAATCGAGTCCAGTCTAGCCACGTGACTAAGCTACTCGCGAGATAAAGCAGTGCGATACGCGATGACAGCCGAATGGAAATCCGAATCCGAATTCGAATCCGAATCCGAAATCGAAATCCTACTGCGTAAACACAAAAGTTGGGTTAGGAGTAGAAGAGTCAAGTGTTGGAACATCGTGAAAGTTTATGGATGTTTATGAAGGTGAAAAAGTAATATAATGGTAAAATTTTGCATTGTATTTTAAAAGCGATCAAAGGCACAAGAGTGTTAGGATACTAGTCCTGAAGTTTTTTATTTAATTCGTGGTTAAATCCAGCACTTAGCTCTGAACTTCTATGAATCAATATGTACTCGAATTAATATTGTAAGACTAAGAATTAATTTGATGTTTTACAGCTCGTTCGTATTTGACAACCGCATTTCGCATCATTATTCTGGTATTTTTTTTTATTTTGGATTAATTAATCTTTGGCAGATACCTATGCAAGAAAAATGTGTCAAAAATAACAAAAAATGAAACTGGGTAGCTGCAGCAATAATTCAATTTGAAAACACTATTTATATGTATGAGGTATATCGGTATATGGGTATCGGGTAGATGGGTATATAGGTGTTAGGTATAGATGATTTAGATTGATTTGGAGTTCTCGTGTTATTTATATGAATGACACGTTCACTCCGCAACACTGCTCCGACCCAGGTTTCTGATCAATCTCTCTAGCGATCACCCAAAGTGAGGAGCCTCACAAAATTGTTATGTATGCTTCCCCATTTAGGCCCATTGGTATCCAAGGTCTTTGTTTCAGGCATCATTCACTCTATTGTCACTCTGTTCATTAACTATTTGTCGCCACACATTTCTGTCCTGGCATACTACTCTAGCTTCATTCACGTCCATGTATTTTTTCATGCAGGCTCTTGTATTTCTATAGCTTCTTATGTCTCTTCGTATTAGTGTCTCATTCACAGATTCTAATCATTCTTTCGGCGGTCTACCTCTGGGCATTCTGCCATTTACTTTACCTTTATACACTTCCTTGGGCAGTCATTCATCATCATCATTCTTTCAAGATGTCCGAACCACCTTAGCTGATTTCTTTCCCATCTGTCAACTAGTGTCTCCCCTGTACCACATTCTTTGAGGATTGTCTCGTTTCGTACCTTGTCCATCAGTGTTTTCCCGAATATTATGCGCAGAGGTTTCATGCCGATCGCGTTGATTTTACTCCTGTCCTTTTCTTGACAGGTCCATGTCTCGCTACCGTATAGTACAGTCGGTACGAAAATAGAGTTATGTATGGCCATTTTCGCTTTTTTTGATATGTTTTTATTTGTGAGGATGGAGCTTGCTCTACCGATAACCTGTTTACCCTTATTTATGCGCCTATCTAATTCCCCATCTATTTTGCCGTCGTTAGTGAATAGACTACCTAAATATACGTACTTGTCAACTTGTTCTAATTTCTCATCATTTAGGACTATGTTGCATATTGTTTTCTCACTTTTTCCCTCAAACACCATGACTTTCGTTTTATTCACGTTAATTTTGAGGTCCATGTTCTTCATGCTTGTGTTAAGTTTATTCAACATTCTTTGCAAGTCTTCGACTGATTCTGCCATAACAATGTTGTCATCTGCGAAAGCCTAAAGTACTGTAAAATATCAGACTTCTCCGGAGAAGATGTGTTTCTTACACCTGGTGCATTGGTTCAATCTCTGTCTTCGAGGAACTTACTCCAGGGACCCTAAAGTACTGTAGAAAATCAGACTTCCCCGGAGAAGATGTATTTCTCACACCTGGTGCATTCGTTCAATCTCGTGTGTTCGAGGAACTTACTCCAGGGACCTTTAGGTACTGTAGAAAATCAGACTTCCCCGGAGAACATGTTTTTCTTACACCTGGTGCATTGTTTCAATCTCGTGTCTTCGAGATACTTACGCCAGGGACTCTAAAGTACTGTAAAAAATCCGACTGCCCCGGAGAAGATGTGTTTCCTACACCTGGTGCATTGGTTCAATCTCTGTCTTCCAGGAACTTACTCCAGGGACCCTAAAGCACTGTAAAACTCAGAATTTTCTGAAGAAGATGTGTTTTTTACACCTGCTGCATTGGTTCAATCTCGTGTCTTCGAGATACTTACTCCAGGGACTCTAGAGTACTGTGAAAAATCAGACTTTCTCGGAAAAGGTGTTTTTCTTACACCTGGTGCATTAGTTCAATCTCGTGTATTCGAGGAACTTACTCCAGGGACCCTTAAGTACTGTAGAAAATCAGACTTCCCAGGATGAAGATGCTTTCTTACACATGGTGCATTGGTTCAATCTCGTTTCTTCGAGGAACCTAATCCAGGAACAATATAGTACTGTAAAAAATCCAACTGCCCCGGAGAAGATGTGTTTCTTACACCTGGTGCATTGGATCAATCTCTGTCTTCGAGGAACTTACTCCAAGGACCCTAAAGTACTGTAAAAAAATCATATTTCCCCGGAGAAGATGTGTTTTTTACTCCTGGAGCGTTCGTTCAGCCTCTTGTTTCCGAGGAACTTACTCCAAGGACCCTAAATTACAGCAAAACCCAGACTTCCCTGGAGAAGATGTATTTTTTATACTTGTTGCATTGGTTCAATCTCGTGTCTTCGAGGAACTCACTCCAGGCATCCTAAAGCACTGTAAAAAATCAGGCATCCCCGGAAAAGATGTTTTTCTTACACCTGCTGCATTGTTTCAATTTTGTGTCTCCGAAAAACTTACTCCAAGGACCCTAAAGTACTGTAAAAAATTAGATTTCACCAAAGAAGATGTGTTTTCACACCTGAAGCAATGATTCAATATCGTCTCTTTGAGGAAGTTATTCTAGGGACCCTAAAGTACTGTAAAATATCAGACTTCTCCGGAGAAGATGTGTTTCTTACACCTGGAGCATTGGTTCAATCTCGTGTCTCCGAAAAATTTGCTCCAGGGACCCTAAAGTACTGTAAAAGATTATATTTCCCCGAAGATAATGTGTTTCTTACACCTGGTGCATTGTTTAAATCTCGTGTCTTTAAGGAACTTACTGTAGGAACCCTAAAGTACTTTAAAAAATCAGATTTTCCCGGCGAAGATGTTTTTCTTACACCTGGTGCATTGGTTCAATCTCGTGTCTTCGAGAAACTTACTCCAGGGACACTAAAGTACTGTAAAACCCAGACTTCCCTGGAGAAGATGTTGATTTTACACCTGGTGAATTGGTTAAATCTCGTGTCCTTGAGGAACTTACAGTAGAAGTCCGATAAGTTTCTCATTTCGGGGCTGTAGGGGCGGAAAATTCCAGAAATTTCGGACTTATCGGATGCCCCCTCTAGTTGCACGATATTAGGTGCGCGCATGCGTACGAATGATGGGGAAATCATAAGAAAAATAGCACATATAGTGGGAGAACCCCAATTAGTGTGCGTGCCGTGCGTGTGATGACTTTCTAAGGGGAGTGTACACTTATCGGACGGCAACTTATCGGACTGGTACTGTACTTCAGGGACCAGTTTGCAAGGCCTCCGAGGTAAAAATTGAGAATTACTCCCCAAACGTAGGTAAAAACAGAAGAATGCCCGAGATGTGCGGGTAAAGTTTACCCACATGGGGTAATTTTTCTTAAAGAGATAACGGCGGAAAAAATGGTTTAAAATCAGCTTTTTTACTGTCTGCTCATGGAAAATCGTGACAACAGTCACGTTGTGGCATTGAATAAATAGGGTAACATGAGCACCAACAATTCATACGCTCGAATTTAGATTCTTCAGTACTGTACAAGAAGCATACCAGAGTCAACTTTGTCGAACGTGATTCACCATTTGAAACAACGTAAGTAGAGACAGAATCGATTCAAACACTGCATGAAAATATTCATTATTTATTATTTGAAAATTGTTGTTAGGGAGCAACAGATATTTTAAATTGGTTCCTCAATCTTTAAGCACTAAAAATCAATTCATTGTCTGAAGAAACTCTGTAAATCATAATCCTGAAAAATCTCAAATTTCTGAGGCACCACATTCTATCTCCAACATTTAGTTCCCAATCTCTCCTGTAGTCGTTACATTGACAATTTTTAAAATTGAATTTCCTAATCTCTTCCGGTATTATTTCAAAGTTTAAATAATATTTTTATTATGTGTCCGTTAGTCGATGTACGTATACGGTTCCAAAAATATTGAAAACCTTTCTCTAAAAAGATGGTGTGTCACGAAAATAATTAATCAGATGTCGCTTTCAAATAATACCGGTTGGGTAATATGAGAAAGTCGAAAAAATATTGCCGATTTCTTACACATAATGAAGAATCGTTAAAATAATGCATCATCAATCAAGAATATTGAAAAAAATAAAATAAAATGTAATAAATAATAAATATATTACTGTAAGTTTTGAATAACGCCAGGAGAGATTAAGAATTTATCGGAAAAATGCAT
>CAKNXH010054336.1:0-10703 GCA_932178445.1 Andricus quercusramuli
TATAAAAAACCGATTTTCAAAATATATAAATTACCATAACTTCCCTAATCTTTGACAAAATGCATTATGATTATAGGTCCACCGATTCGTCCCGAACCAAGGAATCTTTTATATTTTTGCATCAACCTTGAATTATGCGAATGAAAAAAGTTTTACTATAAAAAACCGATTTTTAAAATATTATTGAGTGCTAGAAAAAAATGCAATAAATATTTTTAGAAATCCTTCAGTCAGTTTCAAGATATTAGTGAGGAAAATAAGCTCTCCAAATTTCATCAATTTATCTGCAACCGTTTTCTAGTTATCGTGTTCACAAAAAAGCGTGACATCCACACACACACACACACACATCCACACATCCACACACACACACACATCCGGACAATTGCTTAGAACATTGTATTAGACATTTGTAAATTAGGGAGGGTTTAATTAAATGAATTTAAAAATTTTGAAAAATGTCACCATTACAAAGCTTCCTCTATGAGGAAGCAAAATAAATAAAAATAGTGTTAAATTACCTTCTCACAAAACAAATTTTTTTCAGTAGGCAAAGTATCACTGGGAAAGATATTTAAAAGCACCCTTAAAAAATAAAAAAATTGATTAGCATTTCGAACTCGAAAGTTCATTGCCTCACTACCCGATTCGGGTAGTGTTTCTAGGTGGATAAATACTACCAGTGTGGGTCCACCACACCCACGACACCCTTAGTTTTTCAAAATCATAAAATCATCAAAATGACCGCCCTTATACATTTTTTTCGAATTCAAAATAGTATTACATTACCTTGTCATAAAACAAGTTTTTTCGGTGGGAAAAGTATCACCGACAAAGATATTTAAAAGATGATTTTGAGATATTGAAAAACTAAGGGTAATTGTAAACATCTCTTCCAGTGATATTTCTACCACTGAAAAAAACTTGTTTTATGACAAGGTAATTTAACACTATTTTTAATTCGAAAAAAGTGTATAAAGGCGGTCATTTTTATGATTTTGTGATTTAAAAAAACTAAGTGTGGTTTTAAATATCTTTTCCGGTGATACTTATCCCACTAAAGAAACTTATTTTATGACAAAGTAATTTAACACTATGTTTAATCTATGTTTAATATCTGCATTAACATTTGAGGGCGTTTTACCCTTGTTGTTATTGTTAGATTTTTTTGTATAATACTCACTTTTATGCATTCCTGAACTAATTTGGCTAGGCAACATTGAGAATTTTTTTTTTCATTACGTTCATTTGAACGTTTGAAACTTCAGGCACATGGTTACGCAAGATTGCTGGGGGTCATCAAAGAAAGTTTGATGAGGCCCCTAACAACGATCCTTCTTCAATTCTAATTAATGTCAGGGGCCATCTTTGGGGCCCCAATGGGGCTATTTTCCAAATAAATGCTGTTCTTGTTGTGCACATTCACAAAATAATTCCGTAATAGCGTGAAAAATTTTTTTCAATAATTTCTAAAAAAATTTTAATTATAGGAGGTAGGTTGTGAGAAATAATACTCATATAAAAAAGAATATTACATCTACTTTGTTTTTAGTAATATAATTGTCCTACAGATGAAGTGGCCTCTGGAATTTTCAAACGAATTTGACGTACTTCATTGTTCCAGCTTTAAAGAATTGCACCATGCAAACAAAAAAAATTACACAATTATGCTGATAAGTTAATACGATTATATATAAATTAACCTTAAAGATAATGATAAGAACATTGTAAGGAGCTTATTATTTTTAGATATTATTTAAAATTTAAGAAAACTTTGAAATTCGCACTACTTATGTAAGAGCTTCTCAACCAATTTACGAAATGGCTTCAATTCTGGATTTATTTTATAAAGAATTTAAATAACTTAACTTAATTAAAGAAGAATAAACAAATTTTAACATCGAGTTAAAAAAATTAGCAGACCACAAGTGAATGTCGAAAAATATATATTTATATATTTATATATTTATTGATTAAGTCCCTAGGGCTAAAACAGCCCTCTAAGGAACAAATTATACATATAATTTACAACCAAAATAATAGATGTCAACTCAGGTCAAATGACAAATATGACGTAGGTGAAAGAAAATTAATTAATTACAGATGACTAAAGATAAAATAACATAAAAATAAACATAAGTAAAATATGCTAAATATAAACTAGTGGTTGGCATAAAGGATATAATTAGAAATCTTGAGACTTAATTGTAAGATAACAAATATAATACCATGGATTAAGTTGTAAAGATTAAATTTATAATACTAAGGCGCAAAACATCACTACAAGTTAGAAAAATAATCATAAACAATTTACGATTCACCAGTGCGAAATTTCAAGAGTAGAATTATCAATACTAAACAAAAAGTTAAAGAAAAGCCTTTTAAAGTGATAAGCCGAAGGTGCATGTCTGATTGATTCAGGTATCTTATTCCAAAGACGCGCTCCTCTCACTATAAAGGATCTTTGCAATTTACAAGATTTGTGTCGTGGAACTGCAAGGACCGTTTTTCTTACACGAAGCCTAGACTGAGCAGGTAAAGTCACATTTCTGTTTTCAAAAAGGTCTAGAAGATATTGCGGGGTTTTATTAAAAAAGAGATTAAAAATTAGATTGCCCATAAAAAATTGTCTTCTCTTAGCCACATTGAGAAATCCCGCCCGTTGCCGATATAAAGTAATGTGCTCATATTTCGGGACATCATAGATGAATCTTATACAGGCATTAAGTGCTCGCTCCAATTTATAATTTAGCTCATCTGTGATATCGTCATACAGCACACACCCATAATCAAAAAACGGGAGGATAAGACTCTTAACAAGAAGAATCCGAGTTGAAGTAGGCAAGGATTCCTTGTTCCTTCTAAGCTGTTGGAGTATTCTGAAAGTATTCCTCGAGATTTCGAAAATTTGCTCTTTCCAGGAGAGAGTACGGTTGAGGATATACCCCAAATCTCTCACCGAATCAACAAAGGGAATGTCAAGGCCATCAACCTTGAGCTGAGGCAGGGAACCTAATGTAGCAGCGGACGGGGAAGAGGACTGTCCTATGACAATTGCTTTAGTTTTCGAAGGGTTTAGCTTTAACCTATTATTAAGTGCCCATTGATGCACAATATTAATATCCTTCTGAACCTGCGCAATCAAACTATTAATAGAAGAGATAGGACCAGAGACATACAGTTTAAAATCATCCGCATATTTATGGTATTTGCAATGCTCAAGATCACTACCAAGGTCAGAAGTGTACAATCCAAAAAGGAGGGGGGCAAGAGTGGAGCCCTGAGGCACACCACTCTTGACCTCCACCCAATCGGACCGCTCATCCTTATCATTGAGCACTTGCTGAAAACGGTTTTTCAGGTAGGACTCAAACCACCCAATTGCGGTACTAGATAAATTAAAGTTACGAAGTTTATTTAAGAGAAGCTTATGATCAACAGTATCGAAAGCTTTAGAGAAGTCAAATAGAACAACTATTGTTATTTCCTTATTTTCGATAGCAATTTTAATGTCTGAAGTAACTTTGAGGGAGGCTGTTAATGTGCTGTGCTTAGCCCGAAAGCCCGATTGTAGCGGATCAAGTAGCCTGTTTAAATCTAAGTAATTCGTAAGCTGCGAATGCACAATACGTTCGAGCGGCTTGGACATAGCACAAAGTATCGAAATCGGCCGGAAATCATTGGGAGAAGAGGGACTAAAAACCTTAGGTATAGGGCGGATCAGCGCATGTTTCCATAGTTTGGGGAAAATTCCTACTTGAAGAGAAGAGTTATAGATGTGAAGGAGTATGGGGAATATTACAGGAAGCGCTATTCGAATCATCTTTATGGAAATACCATCTGTTCCTAAAGCATTAGTTTTTATTTTAAAAATGTTCTCAAAGAGAACTTCAGGTGTTATGTCTAAAAAAAAGAAATCCGTATCTCGAAAAGTGGAGCTTGCCTGATCTGCTATAAGGTATGTACCAGAGTTGACGGAGTTGCAGGGCGGTAGATTCGTAAATGCTTTTAATAAATCATTTGGTGGAAACGTATGAACTGAGGCATCATTCTTAGGTGGTATTAAATGTAAGCGTCTAAGTAAGTGCCAAATATTCTCATTTTTATTCTTATTCTTTATAGAATTGTAATTATACTGATTATACGAATCCCTGATTTTAGTTTGAACTAAGTTCCTAAGCTGACGAAACTGAGCTTGTATAAGCGGATTTTTAGTTCTCTTTGCCAGGCGACGCTTATTATTACGTTCCTTCATAAGGTTCTTTATTTCCAGTGTGATCCAAGGAGCTGAGTCTTTATGTTTATGGGGAACGTGTAAAGGCGCAAACTGATCGAACGATGAAATTAAGTACGAGCACAAAAGATTTAATTTACTATTAATGTCTACAGTTCTTAGTATTTTTTCAAAATCATAAGTCATTAGGTGCTCCTGGAACTTACACTCATCAACATATGCAAGATTTCTTATTAGGGTTTGTTTACGGTTTGTGGATTGAGTACAAATATATTTAAATTTAATATTAATGAGATCGTGATTAGATAGAAATGAGATAGAATGTCGGCTATAAGAATTCACCTTATCAAGATCATCTACAATAATTAAGTCTATTCGGGAACTGGAATGATCAGTGTGATGGGTGGAATTATGTGGCACAATAGATAACCCAGCAGCATGTATCATAGTAGTTAAATAAGTAGTATGATTACAAATCACATCTAAATTAGTATTAAAATCCCCTGTAAGGATAATATTATTAAAGCTAGGTACGTGGGTAAAAATTTCCGATTCAAGTTCAGTGCCAAAATAGGCATTTGGAGGTTTATAAATGACCCCCACCAAAACACTGTCCCTCGCTCCCGTGACCTCGACAAAAAGAAATTCAGCAGTGGGATAATTAACAGACGAGCTAACTCCTAACAAGGACCCTTGATTGGTGATTCGAGGTTAGCCATGTCTCTGAGACTGCTATAATATGATACGCACAAGAGCTGAAAAAATGTCGGAACTCATGAATGTGAGCCAAGAGAGACTGTGCATTCACATGGCAAATACTTAAACAATCCATAATGAACTAAGAGTAAAGTTAATTGCAAAACAAGAATAAGTGTAAATATATCCAAAAATACCCCAGCATAGAATGTACAGACTATTAATAACAAAGATGGTAGCCAGTACCCAACTCAGTCCAACCTTCATACTAACAATTCTTAGCAATAGGGGATGATAAGACTTAAAATTGCTTCTACTCTGAAAGAATAATGTGTAGAGAGTGATAGAAAATGCCCTTATAGTTTCAAAAAATTTGCAGATTGCACTTATAAATTGCCTCAAATTAATTACAGAAAGGCGAAAAAAAATGCTAACAAAAAATTGCCACTTATTTTGAACTAAATTAGTAATAAATCTGCATATAAAAAATCCAATCGACCATGCATAATAAAGCCTATGGGTTCTAAAAAAGCAAACTTCAACATGCAAACCAATACTTATAAAAGTAGAAAGTAAGGAAAAATACAAGAAAATTAGCCAGAAAAGTATACAGAAAAAGTAATCTATTAGCTGCGAGATCCACATGATGCAGATCAATCCTGAAGACGACTTAACGGAGGGCCTCAAGATCATTGATGTTGGCCAAAAAAATTCTGGGCGATCCATCCTCTTTACGGCAAAAAATCTTTCCCCCAGTGGTCCACAGGTACTTTAATTTCTTACTTCTTCTAAGTTGAAGTGCAGCACTATATATAAGCCGATTGTTTTTAGAGAGCGATTCTCTTATATACAGCGGCACGTTCTCACTCCATCCAATCAGGTTAGTTGTGAATCCACGCTTCTTTCTGCAGTTTTCCAAGAGTTTTACACAAGTAGATTGCTGTAGTAATTTAACCACCAAAATTGGTGGGATGTTCAGTGATGTGTCATTACTTGTAGAAGCTCTAAGACGGTAAATAGAAGAAATATCATCCTTTGTGAGGAGCACCTCCAGAGCTGCAGCAATCTGACAGAAGACAGCGGGCAAATCCTCTAGTGGTTTGACAGGTAAACAGTGAACCTCAAGTGTTGAAGAAAGCGTATTTTGTTCTAAGTAATTACAAAAAAAAAATCGTATTGATTGCGAAAAATTAAACCTAAAATTAGAAGAGAGAGTTGAAGAAGCTTGTAATATGGCGTTTGTCTTAATGGAAAAACTTCGGGATATAAAAAAGGTACATATGAAAGTCAATTTTTTAATTTTTTTCGTTGAAAACTGAAATATTTTTCTGAAAAATTAAACTAATTTGTTTTAATTTTTTTTCTCCAAAATTAATTAATTTAACTAAAAAGTCAACCATTCTATTTTTGAATATAAGTTTCTCTTCTATAGTTGAAATTTCAACTATTTGATTGAAAATTCATGTATTTTGTTGAAAAAAATTTATTTTGTGGTAGAAAATTCATTTTCCTAGTAGAAAACTTAACTACTTGGTTAAAAAGTGAACAATTTTGTTAAAAATTCATCTCTGTTGTCGGTAATTTGACTATCTCATTAAAAATCCTTGTTAATTGTTAAAAATGTATTTTTCAACAAAAAATTTAACTATTTCAGTTTAAAATTGATCATTCTAGCTGAAAATTCATCACTTTTGTGAAAAGTTTAAGTATTTTGTTAAAAATTCTTTTTTTTTTGTGTGAAAAAGAAATCAGTCACTTTGATATTTGATACTTTGATACTTTGTAGAAAATTATTTTTCTTTGTGAATAATTCTTTTTTTTTACATTAGCAGTTTTGTTGAAAATTCGTCAATTTGGCTTGAAACTTAAATGACTTGGATAGAAAGTTCAACTATTTGGTGGAAAATTAATTTTTGTTTAAATTAAGGTATTTTGTTAAAAATTAATCTCTTTTGATTCCAAATTAAAGTAATTGGTTAAGAGTTGAAGTACTTTGTTTAAAATTCAAGTACAGTCGAACTCGCGAATTGGCGCCGCGCCACTTCATGAGCGAGAGGAGCTGGGGAGGGGGGGATTCCGATGCTCACTCAGGCGTGACAAAACAGAGAAAGAAACATGAGAGAGACAAAACAGTTCGGAGTGCCTCAATTGGAGCTGACTGTCAGTCCCAAAGCCGGGCTAAGATTAGAGTTCGACTGTATTTTGTTGAAAATTCATTGATTTTTTAAAAACTTCATCTTTATCGCTTGAAAATAATACTTCTTGGTTAAAAATTCACTTTTTTAGTTAAAAAATCAACAGTTTTGTTGAAAATTCGTATTTTTCGGTTAAAACTTCAATTATTTTGATAGAAAATTTCACTATTTGGTTAACAAATAATTTTTTCTTCAATTCCTGTATTTTATTGAAAATGCACCTTTTTTGGTTGAGAATTAAACTGTTCTGTTGATAATTAATTTCTGTTTTGAAAATGCATGTATTTGGTTGAAAAAACGTGTTTCTTAATCGAAAATTCAACAATTTGCTCGAAAGTTGAACTACTTTCTTAAAGTTCAACTATTTGGTTGAAAATTCCGGAATTTTGTTGAAAATTGGTCTCTTTCGGTAGAAAATGATTCTTCACTGTTAAAAATTCATTTTTTGTTTAAAAATTTAACTATTTGGTTGAAAAATAATCTGTTGAAAAATAAACAATTTAGTTAAAAAGTATCCTTTTGGTAAAAAATGAACCTATTTGGTAGAAAATCAAACAGTTTCGTGAAAAAGTCATTTTATGTTTGAAAATGCTTTATTTTTATTTGAAAAATCGACTGTATACACGAAAATTTAACTATTTTGTTGAAAAAATTATATTTTTACTTGAAAATTCAACTACTTCGTTGAAAATTTGTCTCTTTCGATAGAAAATTATTCTTCTTGGTTGAAATTTTATCTGTTTGTTTAAAATGTCGTCTATTTTGTTGAAAATTCGCGTGAGTCTGGTTTTAGTCCAAGAGCTGGTCTCCCATTCTCATCTACCCTATTGAAAAAATACGGCCTTCAATATGGTCGTAAATACGACTGTAAATACGGTCATATTCACGGCCGTGTATTTAAAATCGTATTTCCGGTCGCACTTTCGGCCGTATTGACGGACGTAGCTACGGTCGTTTTTGAAAATAAAAAATTAATTCTTCGATTTTCAATTCTAAAATTAAATACATTCCTATCCATTAACCATAGAAGGAAGTAACACAATAAATGCTTCAAAAATTTAAAGAGATCCAAAGAAATTGCAAAATATGTAAATATGTTGGTGAAGTATTCATTGTGTTACTTCCTTCTATGGTTAATTGATAGGAATTTATTGAATTTCAAAATTGAAAATCAAGGAAATAAGTTTTTGTTAAAAAAAACGACCGTGAATACGACCGCAAATACGACCTGAAATACGGTTTTAAATACAAGGCCGTAAATATAACCGTATTTACAGTCGTATTTACGACCGTATTAACAGATGTAGTTTTTTAATAGGGTAATATTGTTTGAATCAAATGTGCCCCCATCTTTTCACCAATTCTTTCTCGCACCCGCATTGATACGTTTCAATATATATTTAAACAGAGTCTCGATCATAAATGGAGGCCAACAATAAACAACAATGCAATGAATACAAATAGCTAGAAACTTTTTCAACATTATCATGGATTAATTTTCAAGTACAGAAATGTTATAATAAAATTATTTATTTCCAGGACATTTCTTTGAGTGAATCTTCTTCTCTCAACAAAGGGCTGATAGAAAAAGACAAAATTCTGTCAGAAAAAAATTCTTCTCTACTTTTGGAATCAGTTGATAATATTAGCGATTTATCTGAAAACCTTTCTCATCATCTATTGGAATCCAATAATCAGAATTCACCTCCGATGATCAATCCCAATGTACCATCCATTTGTCACTTATCCAGAAACCCTTCTCAGAATCTCCAAGAATGCGATGACCAGAATCTTCCTTCGACGAGCAATTCAGAACTATTATCGACTTCCAAAATTTCTAAAGACAATATCGAATATGTTGATCTTGTTGAAAACGAGAAATTGTGGCTGATGAATGCCACGAGTAAACATTTCAAAGAAAAAACGGTATACTTGAGTAACTTTTTCGAGAAATCTGTTGTCCTTTATTCCATCTCAACATATCTATTTTAGACAGATATATTATTAGTCACATATAAAATAATGGGATTGAATTTAGGACGACAGATATTATATTCAAAATTATGAATATTAGAAAATCATAATAAAATTATCATGATATAAGAATATTTCGAGCGATAATTAATTAAACATGCAAGTTAACTTTATATCTGTGGAAAAACAACAAATTTTTAAATAGATTTTTAATACTTGACTTTACAGCGGGAAACAAATTTCCGCGCTGAAGAATAATTTATGAAATTTAAAATCTAAGATACTGTGAATATCTGTAAAATAGCCTTGTGAAATCAACATTCATTTCTAGGCGGTCGAATTAGTAAAGAACAGTGGCATTTTTATTAATAAGGCTGCAAGAAAAAGGTCAGAATCAAAGGCAACGAGTGCTAAAGTCTTGGCGAGGTCCATTCTGGTCGATCTTTTCTCCCAAGAAGCTCTTTTAACTTGCACACTATCCGGTAAAGAGAGCAAGAAGGAAGTGCCTGTTGCAGATAAAAAAACTGGAGGTGTTCTGCCTAGCCAAGCAGTGAAAGCATTACTTGGTATCAATATAATTACGTTAGTAAAATGTCACAATAGATAAATGATCGCTGATTTAATAAGCGTCATACATAAATTACTTTACACTCATATATTAGAAGTGTATTAATTTTACTATAAGTTCTGTCACTGTTATTTAATTCACTTTAACTTCCATGTATCTCAAAGACATGTTTTTTTTAGATTATGTGCAAGTTATTAGAGGAAAAATTAAGTGGACGAAGGTTGATTAAAATGGAATAAAACAAACGTTAAGGGACAAGCTCAAGGAAATAAAGCATAGGCGTGCGAAATTAACGAATACGAACTTCAATCCATGATCTGTAAATGTTTGATCTGAAATTACTGAATAGACACTATTTTGATGTTAATTTAGAATTTGTTTTTCTTTTCTGGAAACCTGCTTCAAGAAACCAGCTTTCCCCGAAGAAAAAGCATTTTTCACACCTGGGGCATTGATTTAATCTTGTGTCATCGAGGAACCCAGTTGAGCGAACTTAAATCACTGTAAATACTTGCCTGGTGAAAATGTGCTGTTCAATGTGCATAGGTTCAATCTCGTCTCCTCAAGAAACAGACTCCAAGCACCCTAAAGTGCTGTAAAAAACCGACTTCCTCGAAGAAGATGTGTTTTTTACACCTGGGGCATTGGTTCAATTTCGCGTCCTCAAGGAACTTACTCCAAGCACCCTAAAGTGCTGTAAAAACCCGACTTCCCCGAGGAAGATGTGTTTTTTACACCTGGGGCATTGGTTCAATCTCGCGTCCTCAAGGAACTCACTCCAAGCACCCTAAAGTGCTGCAAAACCCGACTTCCCCGAAGAAGATGTGTTTTTTCACCTGGGGCATTGGTTCAATCTCGCGTCCTCAAGGAACTCACTCCAAGCACCCTAAAGTGCTGTAAAAACCCGACTTCCCCGCAGAAGATGTGTTTTTTACACCTGGGGCATTGGTCCAATTTCGCGTCCTCAAGGAACTCACTCCAAGCACCCTAAAGTGCTGCAAAACCCGACTTCCCCGAAGAAGATGTGTTTTTTACA
>CAKNXH010054339.1:0-25683 GCA_932178445.1 Andricus quercusramuli
AAAATTGAACCGCCGGATCGTAGAAGGGCATATAAAGTCTGATCGCTGGCGGTGGGGAGGCCCCTCGGCATTTTTAAAAACATTTGAAAATTTTAATTTCTCAAACATATATTCTTATTCAGAATTTAAATGCGCATATTTTTTCCCTCTTGGAAAAAGTTGTAGCTCTGTGCATTCTTGAAATAATTTCAAAAAACACGAATTTTGAAAACTGAAAAAATTCGGTTTTTTCTCACTTCAACTCGCTCTAATTCACAGAATCTTAAAGATTTTTGCTTCAAATTTGGAGAAATTATATTTCAAAGTGTATTTTAAGCAGTAGAGTAGTTTAGATTTATTTTTTTTGTTATGAAAAATTGTTAATAATGTTTTTCTAGGTAAGTATACGAAAATGGTTCCAATATTTTCAATCGCAAAGTCTATCGACGTAAGTTTAAGCTATCAAAAACTTCCAGCGTATGAAATGTTCATTAGAATTTGTAGAAGTTGTCTGTGAAGTTTCACTCCAATTGAACAAAGTGTTAATGACCTACGAGTGTTTTATTCTCTCGAGCAACGCCGCGAGCACATTACTCAGAGGCGCCTTTTAGCCTTCTGTGATGTACAGCAGGATAGAACAGGCACGAAAGATCTTGATTTTACAAGTTTTAGGCTAGTTGATGTATACTCTTCACCCTAAACAATTGAATTTACGTCTTACATAAACACATAATAATTTTTTAATAATAAAGAAAAAACAAATTCAGTCTTCATGAAATTATATGTTCATTTGAAAAAATGTGAATAAATTAAATGATTAAATGATTAAATGAAATAAATTTAATAACATCAGCTCATAATATTATATAAAAAAGCATAATAATTTTATTGAAAATTCCCTCAGTTAATTAAATGATTTCATTGATTTTTCTTATAAATAAGAATATAAGGTATAGAAGGTACTTTTATTGTTTAACAAAATTTTATACCTCGTTCCGCTTTGTTTTTCGAACATTTTCTTTCCAGTTTTCTTCCTTCCTTGATCTTTTTCTACCACGGGGAATGCATTCAGTAGATGTCATTTTAAATCACTTAAAAAATGTATTTATTCAGCTATATTTTGAAATTCACTAGACTTAAATGCACTTGTTGAGCCTAAGCTCTTATCCATACGATGTACGAATCTATTCTGAAGATTTGTATGTGCAAATTTGTCAAAATTTTCTATTTCTCTGTTTAGGGCAAAAGGGTTTGTCTATTTTAGAAATAATTTCTTACATTATTATAAAAAAACACAGTAATTGATGTTGAAAAATACAATTTTCCAACTTTCGTAGACGGCCGTGCCTATCCAGCTAAAAGGCGCCTCTGAGTAATGTGCTCGCGGCGTTGCTTGAGAGAATAAAACACTCGTAGGTTATTAACACTTTGTTCAATTGGTGTGAAACTTCACATAAAACTTCTACAAATTCTAATGAACATTTCATCCGCTGGAAGTTTTTGATAGCTTAAACTTACGTCGATAGACTTTGCGATTGAAAATATTGGAACCTTTTTCTTTATACTCACCTAGAAAAACATTATTAACAATTTTTCATAACAAAAAAAATTAATTTAAACTACTTTACTGTTTAAAGTACACTTTTAAATATAATTCCTTCAAATTTGAAGTAAAAATCTTCAATATTCTGTGAATTAGAGCGAGTTGAAGTGAGAAAAAACCGAATTTTTTCAGTTTTCAAAATTCGTGTTTTTTTTAATTATTTCAAGAATGCACAGAGCTACAACTTTTTTCAGGAGGGAAAAAAGATGCGCATTTGAATTTTAAATATGAATATATGTTTGAAAAATTAAAATTTTCAACTGTTTTTAAAAATGCCGAGGGGCCTCCCCACCACCAGCGACCAGACTTTATATGCCCTTCTACGATCCGGCGGTTCAATTATGGCCTTTTGAATATGACCCTTTTTTATGAAATTTTGTTTAGCATCAAGTTTATAAATGAAATTTCTCGTTCTTCAAAGGAACTCATCTCCTCAGCCTCTTAGGACATAGTTGCAAGTTAGTTATTGAAAAAAAACTTAAGTTTCAGTAGATCTAAAAAAAAGAAAACAATGCTCCAGCTGTACTTGATCCAAAATTATGGCCCTTTTTTTGGTGAAATTTTATTCAACATCAATTTTTTAAATAGAATTTATCGTTTCCCCAAAGAACTCATTTTCCGAGCAATGCAGGAGAAAGCTGCCACCAGAGAAGTTAAGGAGGACCTAATTTTTAGCAAATCTAAAAAAAATTCTCTAGCCCTAAGGGCTCGTCCATAAACTATTAGCCACTAGAAGGGTGGGGGGGGGGAGTAGTGGAAAATACTACGCTAATCTACGAGGGGGGCGGGGGCTTTTACCCCTCGCTACGTAGCTTAAAGTACAGGTGTCACTACGGCTCATAGTGGACCTTTTTTGAAATTCTGTCTCAAAATCGGAGAACTTTGGATCGGAATGGACTAGAGGGAAATTTTTTCTTTAATTGAAGAAAAACCTTTCCGAATATAGAAAAATTATAGAGAAAGTCAGAAAAAAATTGTGACCTTGAAAATATGTGTTGAAGATGAAATTTTTGGCAAAAGAATGGTTCATGGAATACCAATAACGCTTAGATCTTACATAATATGTGCTATACATGTTTTTATATAGATTTTTGCATGGCCAATCCGAATCTGCCATGTAAATCGTTGTAAGACAAAATCCAAAATAGCGGAGCCAATATGGCAGACTAAAATTGTAAAACGAGACCGATTTGACTCAAATTTGATACAAGGAGTTTTTTCAGGTCTCTGATTACAAATTTTAGATCAAAATTAAAGAATTAAAAATTGTGGATCCAATATGGCGGGCCAAAATTGGAAATGGAAACCGATTTGACTAAAATTTGCTACAAGGGGGTTATTCTGGTCGCTGATTTCACATGCGGGGTCAAAATGGAAAAATTAAAAATGGTGGACCAAAAGTGTGCAAAAAAACAGATTTGACCGCTTTTTTAAATTCTGGAATTTTGACTTTGGATTTTAAATCAGCCACCTGCAAACCCTTCGATAGGCTATTTTAAGTCAAATAAATTTTGTTCTATAATTTTGGTCCACCATATCGGATCCGCCATTTTGAATTTTTCAATTTTGACCCTGCTTCTGAAATCAGCGCCCCGAAACCCCCTTGTAGTAAATTTTAGTCAAATCGGTTCCCTTTTACAATTTTGGTCCACCATATTGGTTCACCCATTTCGAATTATTCAATTTTGACCCTGCATTTGAAATCAGCGACCCGAAAAACCCCCGTGTAGCAAATTTTCGTCAAATCGGTTCCTTCGTACAATTTCGGTCCACCATATTGGATCACCCATTTCGAATTTGTCAATTTTGACCATGAATTTAAAATGAGCAACCCGAAAAAACCCCTTGTGTCAAATTTCAGACAAATCGGTTTCCTTTTACAATTTTTGTCCGCCATATTGGATCACCCATTTCGAATTTTTCAATTTCGACCCTGCATTTAAAATCAGCGATCCGAAAAACCGCCTTGTAACAAATTTTAGTCAAATCGGTTTCTTTTAACATTTTTGTCCGCAATACTGAATCCGCAATTTTTGATTTTTTAATTTTGACCTTGGATTTGTAATCAGCGATCTGAAAAATCACCTTGTAGCAAATTTGAGTCAAATCGGTTTCCTTTTACAATTTCGGTCCATAATATTGGATCACCAATTTCGAATTTGTCAATTTTGACCCTGCATTCGAAATCAGTGACCCGAAAAGCCCCTTGTGACAAATTTTAGTCAAGTCAGTTTCCTTTTACAATTTAGGTCCGACATATTGGATCCGCAATTTAAAATTTTTTAATTTTGACCTTGGATTTGTAATCAGCGACCTGAAAAGCCACCTTGTAGCAAATTTTAATCAAATCGGTTTCGTTTTACAATTTTAGTCTGCCATATTGGATCACCCATTTCGAATTTTTCAATGTTGACCCTGCATTTGAAATCAGCGAACCGAAAAATCCCCTTGTAACAAATTTTTGTCAAATCGGTTTTCTTTTACAATTTTAGTCCGCCATATTGGAACCGCCATATTAAATTTTTTAATTTTGACCTTGGTTTTGTAATCAACGACCTGAAAAACCACCTCGTAGCAAATTTTTATCAAATCGCTTTCGTTTTACAATTTTAGTCTGCCATATTGGCTCCGCCATTTTGGATTTTGCCTTACAACGATTAACATGTCAGATTCGGATTGAGCATGCAAAAATCTATATAAAAACATGCATAGCACATCAAATGTAAGATCTAAGCGTTTTTGACATTCAATAAACGATTTTTTTGGCAAAAATTCCATCTTCAACACAGATTTTCAGGGTCACCATTTTTTTTTCAGTATTCCTCTATAATTTTTCTATATTTGGAAAGGTTTTTTCTTTAATTGAAAAAAAATATCCCTCTAGGTCATTCCAATCCAAAGTTCTACGATTTTGGGACAGAATTTCAAAAAAGGTCCACTGTGCGGCGTTGCTAGTGTAGCTAGTATCAAATGTTCAATTCAGAAAAAAATTTAATTTTTATGAAATAATTTACAAAAATATTTATTTAAGCGATAAAATCAATTATTTAATGTGTTCACAATTGCCACTTGGTTTTTATCATTAAATTATATGGATTTGTGTTGAACGTAAAGTAAATATATACGATAACATAACGCCTTCTTCAGCAAAATATCGATTTGGAATGGGGAGTATATAATGAAAAACCTACGTAGATTGGGGGGGGGGGGATTGAAAAATCTACGGCAATCTACGAGGGGGGAAGGGGGGCTCAAAAAATGACTCAAAAAGGGCTACTTAGTTTATGGACGAGCCCTAATCGCATCGAAATTATGGCCTTTTGTACATGATCCTTTTGTAATGAAATTATGTTAATCATCATTTTTTTTAATCTGCCACCAAATAAGTTAGAGCTAGCCCTGCTAAAAATTTCGGACGAATTTCGGACAAATTCCAAATTCGGAAATTTTTCCGAAATTGTCCGATACATGATCCAGTTTTTGTCCTCCGGATTCTATCCGGTCGTGTCCGGAATTTGTCCGTTCGAAGCTTTGACTTCATCCGGTCCAAGCTTCGACCGGACAAATTTTGGACACGACTGGATAGAATCCGGAGGACAAAAACCGGACCATGCATCGGACAATTTCGGACCAATTTCCGAATTCAGAATTTGTCCGAAATTTGTCCGGACGAAGGAGCACGGAAATTAATCCGAATATCATCCAGTACAATCCGAAAGTTGTACAGTCAGATGGATTCCATCAGTCCGGGCTAGATCCGGTTGAGTCCGTATTTTGTACGGTCTGACGGATGCTCTCAATCCGGATTGTGTCCGGGACGTCAACCGGATTCTATCCCGGTGTATTTACAAATTTTCCGGATGAAGTAGAACGAAAAAAATAATAAATCTGTATATTGTCCGGTAGAATCCGAAAGTTGTACGGTCTGACAGATTCAATCAATCCGGATTGTATCCGAACATGTCCGTTTTCTATGCGGTCTGACGGACCGAATAAATGTTATATAACAAGGTTATATAAGCAGTTTACACTCGAGAAATGCATTTTTAATTTATTTGACGCTCACAAACCTATTTCTAAAGCTTAACTTAACACTACTGCATATAACGCACTTCACTAACGCAGAATATCGCACGCTCAGTAAATCGGTCGAAACGGTCCTTATATGCTAACCAAGACATTTTTTAGCGCTTATGAGAAACGACCAGGATTGTGTCCGGTCAAGTCCGTCCTTTGTACGGTCTGCCTGATGCGATAAATCCGGATTGTATCCGGTAGAGTCCGTGTTTTGTACGGTCTGAAGGACGCAATCAATCCCGATTGTGTCCATTCATGTCCGCGTTTTGTAGGGTCTGTCGGATGTGATGAATCCGGATTGTGTCCGGTCATGACCGTGTATTATATGGTCTGACGGATGCGATTAGTCCGATTTTTTCCCGGTCGTGCTCGGTCATGTCCATGTTTTGTATGGTCTCGAGGATGCGATTAATCCGGTTAAGTCTGAAATTTGTACGATTTTCAGGAATGCGATTAATCCGGATCTCATCCGGTTAATTCCGAAATTTGTCCTTTCTGACAAATGCGAATAATTTAGATCTTCTTCGTCTTTGCCCGATATATGTCTAGTTATTCGCGAACGCAATACACCCTTATCTTATCCGGTACAGTGAACTGAACTAAAAAAATAAAATTAGATACAGTTATAGAGTATTTAATTATAAATGAGCGAAAACAGCATGTTAAAAAGTTGTACGAGAAGTCATTTTTGATAACATTTTTAAGGCACTTTTATGAAAGAAATTGGAACACTTTCGAACGAAGTATGTTGAATAGTGAAATATTGCGTACAATAATAGCATACAGTTTAGACAACAGTAAAGCAAAAACTATTTGAATCAATTATTATCATTCCCGTCCACTGATCCTTCTTCCACATCATCGTCAATTCTATCATTATTCCCATCAACTGTTCCTTCCACACCATCATCAATTCCATCATCATTCCCATAAACTCCTTTTTTTCCACATCATCGTCAATTCTATCAACATTCCGATCAAGTGCTCACTCTTCCACATTGTCATCAAATCTTTCATCATTCCCATCAACTGCTTCTTCTTTCCGAGAGAGCTGTAGATTCACTTTCATGAACAGATTCATTTTCTATCGGAACCATATAGTTATCCTCATCCTTGTTCAAAAGCTCATTAGTTTTGTCATCATTTTCTGTGTTACTATTCACGTCTTCATCGAAATTCTCATTATTTTTGTCTGTTTTCGAAGTTTCATCATCGCTTTTGTGTTTTTTTTTGTCACCCTACCCAAAAACGAAAGAAAAATATTTAATTTCCTTCGACACGCCCTACTATGCAGTAGTATTTTCCGTTTTCACTTGAATGTCACCAAATTACAACTTAAAGCTAATGATACATTTTGGATAGAATCGAACATCTTCCGGATTCAATGTTTTTGACCGGATGAATTTCGGATTTAAGCGGACGATTTTCCGATTTCATTTGCATTTCACGATATTACAACGTAAACTAGCGGATTAATTTTGAATAGAATCGGATTGTTTCCGGAGTCGATGTTTTGGACTAGACGAATATCGGATTTAAGCGGACGATTTTACAATTTCATTTGCATTTCACGATATTACAACTTAAACCAGCGGATTAATTTTGAATAGAATCGGACTGTTTCCGGAAAGTGATGCTTTGGACTAGACGTATATCGGATTTAAGCGGATGATTTTCCGTTTTTACTTTAATTTCACCGAATAGCAACTAAAACCTGCGGATTAATTTCGGATGGAATCGGACTATTTCCGGAGTTGATGTTTTAGACCGGACAGATTTCGGATTTAATCGAACGATTTTCCGTTTTTCCTTGAATTTCACAAAATTACAACTTAAACCTACGGACTAATTTTGAATAGAATCGGACTGTTTCCGGAGTCCATGTTTTTCACCGGAAGAATTTCAGATTTAAGCGGACGACTTTCCGTTTTCACTTTAATTTCACCGAATGACAAATAAAACCTGCGGATTAATTTCGGATGGAATCGGACTATTATCGGAGTTGATGTTTTAGATCGGACAGATTGCGGATTTAATCAGACGATTTTCCGTTTTCACTTTAATTTCACCGAATGACAACTTGAACCTGCGGATTAATTTCGGATAGAATCGGACTGCTTCCGGAGTTCATGTTTTTGGCCGGAAGAATTTCGGAATCAAGCGGACGATTTTCCGTTTTCGCTTCAATTTTACCAAATGACAACTAAACCCTGCGGATTAATTTCGGATAGAGTCGGTCTATTTTTGGAGTTGATGATTTAGACCGGACAGATTTTGTATTTCATCAGAGATTTTTCCGGTTTTATTTCAACAAAGATAATTGCAGGCACTGAGTTCCAGACTAATTTCGGATCAAGTCGGACTCTTTCGGGAGTGAAAGTTTACATCGGATAAATTTCGGATTAGATCGGACTATTTTCCATTTTTAGTTCAACGAAAATAATTTCAGGTTTTGAATTCCGGACTGATTTCGGATCAAATCAGACTCTTTCCGGAGTCGAAATTTATGGTCCGGACAGACTCCGGACATAAACAGACAAATTTCTGACTGTTTTTGCTCATTTTTCGGATTAGATCGGACATATTTCGGAAAAAACCGTGAATCGGATTGATTTCGGAAAAATTCGGCCCGATTTGGGAATCCGAAACTTTTAGCAGGGAGAGCATTATTTTTTTTAGATTTGATGAAAATTAGGTCCTCCTTAACCTATCTCGTGGCAACCTTCTCTGGAAATTCTCGGGAACTCAGTTCTATTGGAAAACGTTATATTTTATTTAAAAAATTGATGTTGAACAAAATTTCATAAAAAAGGCCATATTCAGAAGGCCATAATTTTGGTTCCATTACAACTAGAGCATTGTTATTTCTTAGATCTACTCAAAATTAAGTCTTTTTTATATGAATTACAGACAACTTTCACCTAAAACGTTGAGGAAATGAGTTTTTTTTTTGAAAAACAAGAAATTTTACTTATAAAATTGATGCTAAACAAAATTTTATAAAAAAAGGGTCATATTCAAAAGGCCAGAATTTTGGTTCTGCACGGAAAAAGTTTATCCGTGAAAAAGTCACGAACTTGTAGCTAGGTCTCGGATACGAGATCGAAAAATGAAACACTACATCCTTATTTCTATGAGAAATATATGAATGAATTTCAAGGTCTATTATGAACAGTTCGAATTTCCTACGAACAGTTCCTGAAAATTTCAGACTGAAATATGAAAAGGAAAAATTTTATTTGTGCGATTTAATTTATAAATTTGAAAGTCAGAAGATTCGAACCCTGAAAGACTGCTGACTCACCAAGTTTCTAAACATAATCCTCGAAGCACACATACGAGCACACATACGCACCGCGCGTTCGAGCAAGCGTGTGTGCGGGTCACGTACAGGTGAACCTACTTCCTAGTTCCCACATCTGTCGGGCAAGCTCGCGAGTGCTCTGAGAATCTTATCCCAATCACTCGTAATAATTTTGTAATCATTCACGTAAAAAAAAGTGATGAACCGTTTTAGAATGTTCACATCGAGTTCGTCAATTCCTTCTCAAAGTTCTTAGATTATTTACGAAAATACATCAACATCCGATGAATTTTCCTCATATCCGAGACCTAGCTACTAGTTCGTGACTTTTCTACGGATAAATTTTTTCCGAATATTAGAGCTAGAGCAGTGTTTTTTTAGATCTACTCAAAATTAAGTCCTCTCTAATTAATTAATCGGCAATTTTTACCAGATATGCATAGGAAATAAGTTTTTTCTCCAGAACTATACCGGGTGTCCCAGACTCAAGTGCCCCGACTTACATAGCCGTATAAAAATAAAGAAAATCAATAGAAAATTCCTTTTCCAAAAATCAGTTGAAGCTTTAGTTTTTTAGTTATGAAATATTCAAGCTGGACCAATCAGGAGCGCCGCATAAACAGCCGTATGTGCGTGAACGGGATTTCAACGCAGTGTTATCGAAGCGAGCGCAAAGGTGGGGTTAGCGGCGGGAGAACACTACGTTGGAATTCTGTTCACGCAAACACGGCTGTTTATACGGCGCTCCTGATTGGACAGGCTTAAATATTTTACAACTCAAAAACTGAAACTTCAACTGATTTTTTGAAGAGGAATCTTCTCTTTATTTTATTTATTTTTATACGGCTATACAAGTCCGGACACTTGAGTTTGGGACACCCTGTATATATATTTTTTTCTTTCAAATTATTGGTTTGACATCGATTTTTCAGGACCATAACTCCAAAACATTTAGAGATACAACATTCGTTTGTTTTTTCATTTTGCAGAAAATTTCAAGCACTTTAACTCGTATCCAGGTGTTTGGGACATAAAATGAGCTGGAAGAAGGCAGTTTTCAAAAAACTGATTTTTCCACTTTTTTCACAATTTTTCAAAAATATTGAAGGGTTTTAGTTCTCGTAAGATGTTTAGCACCTGTAGCCTCTTTTTGGATGCCAAACTGAATGGTTTGAGCAAATTAAATTCCACGTTTAACTTATTTTCATTCAAATATGTTGATTAACCTCTTCAAAAAAAAATCTAAAAAAAGGGTTTTCTCAGAAAGGGCCCAAGAGATTTTTTTTCTTTTTGGGCTCAAAATGATCGTGGAGCATCCCAGAAGTATATTCAGAAAAAAAACCGGCACATGCAAGCCCTTTTGGGTTGAAGTCAGTTGAGGCACACCGTGTGTTGGGAAATGGATACTGTCTTTCTAACACTTCTTATACGATGTCTACTCTCATTCAGCCCCGAAATATGCGTAAAGGTTTCTTCCGCGAAATATTGATCTAATTTCATTTTTTCAATTTGTACTTCAATCGCGTTACAAAACTACCAATCTTAAGCCATAAAATAACTCCCTATCATTACTTCTTTCCAAGACGATATGTTTGTGGAAAACGGTCTGTAATTAGTAAACAATTTCATATTTCGAAATTTAGAAAAATGCGTTGCATTCTGGATCCCTTAAGGAGCGTCTGTGAATTTCATCAGATTTTTCAAGACGGCCGGCTCGTTTTGGGAAGCCTCGACAGTCGAGGCTTAAAAAAGGTGCCTCCGAAACCCTGTTTTTTGGCACGTTTTACAACAGCGCTATCGTGAACGAATCTTTAGAACAACAATATACATATCTTTCAATTCGGGAGACCTTAAGCTTTCAAGTTTACCTGACCAAAAACGTTTTCTAATGAAGAACTAAAGCCCAATTAACCATCAAACGAGAGAGCTGAAAAGTTCTGTGATAATATTTTTAAAAACTGTATTTCAAGTAATTCCAGTTTTCCACCTGAAATTTGGGCTGAACTTTCCCCAACAACGACTAGCACAACCAATGATCGTGAAGCATATCATTCGAAATTGAATACAATGTTTAACTGTAGTCATTTCTTATTGATACAATGTTGTGTTTGCAATTAGGTTTCATAACTAGGATCCAATTCGTTCTTGAATTTTCGTGAAAATTTTTACCTGTGTAGGTCAGATAGAAATATATACAGAAAATAGCAAGCTATTTTAATAAAATTTTGTAGGTGACAATGGCTATTTTCTGTATTTAAGAGGTATTTTATTTTACTCATTTTTTTACACGCCAGTATCAAAAGTATAAAGTACTATAGTAGAGAACGCTGCCAGTCCTATGCCTGGAAAAAGTGCGAAGGGAAATAGGAAAATGAAAGAAGCGACGAGAGAAGAGGGAAAGAAGGAACGTAGGGCAAGGACGCAAGCCGGCCATGCTCCCCGTCGATTTCGACCATAGCACGCAAGTCACCGGCATCGGTATATTGAGGAATCGGAATCCCACTCAAGCTCCAAGGATTATAAATAATATATACTTTCGTATTGAGATCCTCTAGATGGAGTTGGGACACGTGCACCACCACCAGTCGACTAGGGTGAACCGGAATACGCAAGTCGTCACAAAATTTGAACAGATCCTTGATAACGCATGCCCAAAGACTAACCTACTAACCTGAACTGAAAGTTGTTGTTTGCTGTCAATCGTGAACCGAGCAAACACATTTTCTCTGACAATTAAATTAAAATTAAATTAAATTAAAAATTAAAGGAGGGGGTCATCCAACCATCCAGCAGTCCTTGGAGCTCCCCAGTTTTTCACAACCCGCAGGAAGGACGGAAAACCTTGATTTTGCGTCGACTTCAGACGCCTCAACCAGGTACCAAAGAAAGACGCCTCTCCAATCCCACAGATTAACCCCATCCTGGACAAGGTACGAGGAGCCAAATACGTGTCTTCCATCGATCTAAAAAATGGCTATTGGCACTTACCCCTCACCGAAGAGAGCAAACCTCTCACCGCATTTACCGTACCTGGAAAACGGCTCTTTGAATACACCGTAATGCCGTTCGGAATACATGCCGCCCCATCCACATTCCAACGCCTCCTCGACAAAATCATTACGCCAGACATGGCACCGAATGCCTTCGCCTACTTAGACGATATCATTAAGACCGAGCCCAGAAAAATGCCATTTCTTCCGCTCCAAGCTAAAATACCTGGGGCATGTAATAGACAAAGCGGGCCTCCTCGCGGATCCAGACAAAGTAGCCGCGATGAAGCACCTGAAACCACCCAGAAACCTGAAAGTAGCCCGCCGATTTCTAGGACTCATATCATGGTACCGAAGGTTCATCAAGGATGTAGCCCGTGTGGCAGCCCCTCTACACCAGCTCCTTAAGAAAAAGGCCATCTGGCAGTGGACAGCCGAGCACCAGCAAGCTTTCGACGAGCTCAAAGATGGACTCACATCTGCGCCTATTCTCGCTTGCCCTGGTTGGAACAAAGCGTTCGCCCTTCAAACTGACGCCAGCAGAGAAGGACTCTGAGCGGTGCTCACACAGCAAGATGGAGAGACGGAACGAATCATCGCATACGCCAGTCGCTCCGTTAATAAGGCCGAAGGAAACTACTCCGCCTTACTCGTATGCCTTACCGTGGAATGGGGAATATGGAAGATGCGGGACTACCTAGAGGGTTACCATTTCACCGTCCTGACCGATCACCTATCGCTGAAATGGCTCGACAAAATCGACAACCCTCCGGCCGTCTAGCCCGCTGGGCCATGGAACTAAGCCAATGGGACTTCGAGGTGGAGCACCGCCGTGGAACCGATAACCTGATAGCAGACACCCTGTCCAGACAACCGCACGAAACCTGCTCCATACAAAAACAAGAAAGTAGAGACTGGTACCAAAAGCGACTCCATGCAGTGAGAGACAACCCTGCCGACAACCCGTAATACTGCGTCCGTGACGGACGACTCTACCGGCACATCTTACGTACACTGGACTTTAACGACTACACCCACGACGAACAATGAAAGATTTGCGTACCAAAACGAGAACAAGAAAGGGTACTAAAAGAAGTACACGACGACCCAAAGGCCGGACACCTCGGAGTGGCAAAAACTCAGGCTCGTCTAGCTCGTCACCACTATTGGCCAGGGATGCTGAGGATGAAGATTTAACACGTATGGAACTATCCAAGCTTCTAGAAGTTCAAGGCCCAGCAACAAGCCCCGGCAGGAAACATGCACGCTACAAACGTTGAACAACCCTGGGACATGGTATCCGTCGACCTCATCGGACCCCTGCCACGCTCAACGACAGGAAACACTTGGCTGCTCGTGATGCAAGACCGTTGCACAAAATGGGTGGAAATCAAACCACTAAAAAAGGCGACTAGCCACGCCGTAGCAACCAGTATTGAAAACCAAATCTGCCTCCAACACGGCTGCCCCAACACCATTATATCGGACAACGGTCGTCAATTTATAGGAAAGGAAGTCACCCAACTGCTGAGCGACATGCACATCAAACACCGCCTCACACCACCCTACGCACCGCAGTGCAACCCCGTAGAACGGGCAAACAGAGTCCTCAAAACAATGATAGCCCAGAACATCAAGAAATCACAAAAAACGTGGGACCTCTACCTTCCAGAACTGCAATTCGCCTACAATACGGCACCAAGCACTACAACTGGATTCATCCCCGCATACCTGAACCACGGCCGTGAATTCCAATCACCAGGAAGTTTTGCGCACGAAACCGTGCTGCCAAGCAACCAGAAGCACCAGCACCGTATTAAAGGCATTCAGGCAGCCCTGGAACTAGCCCGGAACTTAACAGCAAGTAGCTTCCAAAAACAGCAAGGAAACTATAACCTAAGACGCCGGAAATGGGCACCCGGAATCGGAGACTAGGTATTAAAAAGAACACACCCTCTATCCAGCAAAGTCAACAGCCTTAACGCCAAGTTGGCAGAAAAATTTGAAGGACCCTTCACAGTCGTGAAACGAATCTCCAGCGTGATACTCGACCTGAAAAACGAAAAGGGGCAGCTGAGCCGACACAACCACGTCAAAGACCTCAGACCATACAGAGATGACAACGACCAACAGGACAACGAACAAATACCAGTAACCACCACCACACCTGGAAGCTCCCACCACAGCGACACCGAACACAAGTGGCATCCCCACCCCGCCAACGCTCCCAGACCGGGAAAGCAAAGGGACAGACGGATCAGTACCGTTCCAGCAGTGTCGCAATCATGTCCTTCCAACACAAACTAGAAGAGCTGGAGAGGACGTTGGAGTAGCAAGCACACCCAAGCCACACATCACATACATAGTGCGGGTGAACCTGCCAATTTTCTGGGGCCAAAACCCATCACGAACAAGGCCGACGAACTTAGTAAAACCAGCGAAACTACAAAGCAACCAGCACCACCACCAGCCAAGAGAGCCGCACCAACGCCCGACACCCCGATAGTGTCGCAGTACAGGATGAAATTCCCAGGCGGAACAGCGTACCAGGTGCCCCCCAGGAACAACTCGCTTTCGCGTCCGACACAAGACCCAGAGATGCAAAGAAGGAATTCAGTATTTTGGTTGACCTTACCAAAGCCTTACCATTCAAAAATGATTCCCACGTGCACAAACTCTCCTTGGGCGATAGAGGATCTCTGCCTTCGTAGAAAATGTAGGAATTTTTTTCCAACTCTCAAGGCTTTATTATACATGTAGACAGACGGTCATGACTTGGTTGTTACATCCCTGCTTTAGTTTAAATGTCATGGCGGTCATGACTAGCCTCAGATTTGCAAGTTGCATTACGAAGTTCTAATGTTATTTCAAGTCACTAATACGCGCTATTAAATTAAAGAAAATTGAAAATCAGGTAAATACTGTTGTAACTAATTTGCTTATTACTATTTATTTACTCCGAAAGCGCAAATCAAATCAATGTTTTGATAGGTATTCAGGTGGATGACAGTCGATTCGGCTCTCCAAAACTGTCAAAATGAGCCAGAATTCAGTCTCCAAATGATGCATTTACCCTAGATGTGCAACTGCGTTCATTGGTGTAAATATTAGACTGAAAATTCTCATTTTGAGACCATTGACATTTAAGCTGCAACAAATTGAACACCAGCGTTTCTCTGTGTGATATTAGCAAAGCTATTACATTCTCATCATGATGAGAAGGTATTGATTTTATTTGAAAAATGTCTTTCGTGGATTTCATCGAATGTCGACATTTTGAGGCCCTCTGACTCAGAAAAAAAAGTTTTTACGTCGGTGTCTGTCTGTCTGTCGTTGTCGTCGTCTGTATACCGGATAACTTCTGAAAGACTAATCGGATTCGATTGTGCTTCGGGAAACATTTTCAGGGTCCAAAAGGAAAGATCGAGTTCGTTAACCAGCTATTTCGGATAGAAATTCAAAAAGTTAGAGCATTTTCAAAACTTATTTAGGCCATTTTTCTCAAAATTCAGAAATTCCATGGACGGCTATTCATAGTAATCGACAATTTAAAAAATTTATTCCGAATTACATTTTTCGATAAAATGAAAATTTTCAGAGTTACAGCATTTATGTGTATCAGAGACAAAGAAAAAGGGTTGCGAAAGTTGAAACATAGAAAATGGGGTTTTTAAAGGCGGTTTTGAAATATGGTCAGGAGTAGATAGCGAATCACATTGTAGTCGATTTAATTATAAATGAAGAAGCAAGACAGCATCTCAAAGATGAAGGATCAAGAGATGTCAAAGACGCCTTCTGGGACACTTTCAATGATACAATAAGTACTTGCGATCATGGTGAAAGAATCATTCTGCTAGGAGATGTGAATGGATGGGTCGGTGTCCAGCGTCAGGGTACAGATACAGAAAGGGTGCTGAATAAGTCTGGGGATCCAACAAGAAAAAATTGTAACAAGGAAAAATTAGTTAGCTTAGTCTAAGAAAAGGGCATATTTATTACAAATACTTGGCTTAGACATAAAATGATCCGCATGCACACCTGGCGTAAAGGAGATAGCCACCGTATAATTGACCTTTTAGTCTCCAAAATAAACTTAGGGCGGGGATAAAGAAGAAAGAGAACCAAACAAACTTCCAATGTCTATTTCTCAATAATCATTTTAAAATTTATCATATATATGTTTCAAAAACGACTTTATACTTTTTTTCTTCCCTTTTTAGATAGCTGGAAAAAATCATTCCGATTGTATGATTTATTAGAAAGATACGGAAATATACGCTGATGTAAAGGAATTTCCTTCTTCATTTTGAATCAATTACAAATTTGCTCATTTTTATCTAAGGACATAGAACGTTTCGAAGCGCGACGACCAAATTTCGTGCCGCAAGCGCACTCAAACTTTTGAGTTTCTACTATACGATGAACAGAAATGAGCGTGGAGCGCGAGGTTTACACGATTGTCAAACGAAACATCGAGCGCGAAGCGCGAGTGTATTGATGAGAATGTGTTCCTTAAGGTCGATAGAACCTTAAGTAAATTAGTTCTTCTTTTTATCTAAAACTGACATAATTAAACCAAAAGCAGGTCACAACGATGAAACTTACTAAGAGAGTATTAGCCCGCGAAGCCCGCAATAGCGAGCAGATGAAGTGCGAAAACCTAGAGGAACCGAGCTTAAAGCGTCAGGGTAATGCGTCCGAGCGCGCCGCGCGAGGTGAATACATCATCGAGGGCGAAGCGCGATATCTAACAAGTGCGTGCCCTATGCGCGCTCAAACTTGTGTCACGGCCTGTGACCGTTATATATACATATATATATATATATATATATATATACATAATATTTCCTTATTTATAATAATAATCATTTATCAATATCAATTATAATAAATATTAAGAACCTATTCTTGCCATAAGAGAAAGTAGTCTTTGAGTATATTCTCTGAACAACACTCGTAGATTATTGAAATATCACGGCCTGTGACCGCTATATAAACATAATATTCAGTTATTTATAATAATAATTATTTATTCAATATCAATTATGATAAATATTCAGTACCTATCTTTACCATAAGCACCCTACCTTACCGACCATAGATATATTTAACACTTTATATGTATATCCGAGTTGTGCATCACTTATAAATATCAATTATCATTGTTATAAACATTTACTATTCATATTGTGAATCATATTATAAAATTCGATGTCAAATTCTAAAGAACATGAAATCATACAAATGTGCATGCGCGGTCATTGACGTCACGACCAATCAGAAGATCGATAGCTCCACGAAGGAACACGCGAGGCCCATCTACTATGGCCCAATTGGTGAAAAGACTATAAACGTCACAATGATATGTGGCGTCCGACAACCCCTCGAGAAAATGCATTGGAAACACCGGCGCGTGGCCTCCCACCTACGCACTATTCCAGGATCTGGGTCAAGAATGCAATAAATCTTCTCAAGAATGGTCCACGAAGGGACTATTTTTCCACCCCCGATCACATTTTCTGCCTATATATACCCACGTTTTTAAGGGTTAAGACAAGTTTATTTCTACCTTCGAATCGCTGCCCAAAAACTCTCCGGAACATTAGGTTTAATTCTACCGACGAAGAGATGCCCTAAAACTCTCCGGAACATCTCAAGTTGGATTTATTCGAAGTAAACCAATTATTAAATAAAAGTGAAACTGTCCTTTTGAAAAACATTGCTATAAAAACAGTAAATTTATTTAAAAGTGAACTATTGATAAACTAAACAAAAGGGAACTGTACTAAAAATTTATAAAAACAGTACATTTATTCAGAAGTGAACTATTAATAAACTAAACAAAAGTGAACTGTACTAAAAATATAAAAACAGTACATTTCATTCAAAGTGAACTATTAATCTAAATAACTAAATTCAGTCACCCCTTAAACTGAAGAAAACCTCCCGCAGCAGTTCGGGAGCCAGCTATTGTATCGATATACGAAAGCGCAACAAGAGAGATCAGCCCAAATCTCGAAACCGTATCCCTCACCAGGATTCCGGAAGTTCTCCAAAGGATCCAACAACAAAGGAGCACTGATCACCTCCACAACCAACAAATAAGGAGTTCCAAACGTTCTGAGCAACAACAACTAAAAATCTTCAGTAAGTTTGCATCCAACATTGCTATCCCTTATTTCTTTCTTTTTTTGAATTCAATTAAAAATCTCGTCACTAAAGTGTTTCTCTTTTTTTTAAAGGGTGGACACTGAGACAAGATTTTCCTGACGTTCCTGAGGTTACATGTCGCGGGAACCAATCGAAAATACTTGAAACAATTCAAGCAATATTCACATATCACACATTCGTAAAATTCTGGTTATTAAAATATAACTTTATATTTTAAATTCAATTATTTCAACTTTTCGTCTTGCTTATTCCTCGAATCCCTGTTTCCTATTTTTTTACGAATTTAGGATCGAAAAAAGAGGAAGTAACGTAAGTTTATATTTAATAATTTTATGATAAGGTAAGTGGGTCTCCTCCGAGACGTAACACTTGCAAGCGAAGCACCATAAAATGTCGCTGGTTTACGGGAAAAACTTCTTACAAAATTATTCACAAGTGTCGACTAAAAAATTGCGCGTAAATTTCGCCAATTAAAATATGAATTTAGAACTAAATGTATGTACTATTGTACTATAATCTCTACTGGAAAAGCCTAAATAGTAAGCTACATGTTGGACCTATGTGGGAATCCATATAGGATCCTTTTTTGAATTCCCGTCTCAAATTACGATATGAGATAGAATAGGAAATATTTTGCGGGTTTCCACATGGGTTCTTATATAAATACCGTTATGGAAACCAATGAATTACTCCTACAGGAAATCCCACATGGGATTATAACTTTCTGAATGTATATATGAATATTGTTGAAATAATTAATAATTATTTTATATTTGCAAAGTATCGTAGAAAAGATTGATTGGAAATACATTCTTCCTTGATTCCGTGAAATAATTGATCCTATTCGTTGACAAATTACCGAGCTCTTAATTTGTTTATTATTAGTATAACTTTTGTATACATGAGCATTTTTATCGAATCTGTTGTTTTTTACGTAAAAATAAGTAAATTCTTGTATTATAAGAAGAAAATTATCGTGTCAATAGAACTTTCTAGGCCTTTATAAACGTTATAATCTCTCTCTTATTAAACGCTAAATTAAACAAAGAAATTTCAAAATTATAATTTTTTTTCTTCTTCGGAAATCTGTTATTAACTTTTTTTCTAATAATTCATTTTTACGTATCGCATAATTTAACCCAGAAAAATATTTTCTACCTGATATATTCTGCGACTGTACTTGTAGAACATGTCTAATTTTACATGGATTCTTTCTACAGACAAAAACTGTATGTAAAATATTTTTCATAAAATGATTGAAAGTATTAAGTGCAGCATTATAGTTGTACAAAGTTTGATTGAAATCGAACAACCACTTGCAGATCCTGATTCTTCTGTTGTGTGCTGGCCCAGCTCACAAATTTCATTCTTTAAATCCACATATATTGTACATATAAGTAATGAAACAAAAACGTTGCACAAAGTATTTGATTTATATTGTCGGACTTACGTCGCTTTTTAAATACTATTTTTATGAAGCAGTGTTTTTATCATTTTATGAGGTTCTTCCTCGTTATGATTGTTTAATTGTCGTTTCAAAATGTAGATGATATCTTCCATTAGTAAAGATAATAAAGTTTAAAATTCATCTACTCTATTTGTGGTTAAAAATTGATCCTTTTGGTTTTAAATTCAACCATTTACTCGTATGTCAAAAAATTCGAAGCGAAAAAATATAAACTGAAAATTCATCAAACCGAATCTGAACTAACATCGCATCCATTGCCCAAAGTACTTCGGTGGAGATTTATGTAATTTGTTAAAAATTCGTTTTCTTTGGCAGAAAATTAATCTTTTTAGTTTAAAATTTAAATATTTTGTTAAAAATGTATATACATATTTCATTCAAAATGATAGAAAATTAATCTTCTTGTTTAACAATTCATCTTTTTGATTGAAAATTTAGATATTTTGTTAAACATTTAATAGTTTTGTGAAAGTTTTTTTTATTGTTTGAAAAATCTTTCTTGGTTGATAAATTTTTGTTTTTGATTTGAAAATAGTATCTTTAGTGTATTTTCTTTGAAATAGTAGCAGAACAGCGTCATCGCTTAAAAAAAGTGTAAATAGTGTGTTGGGCCCGAGACCTGAATTTGCAATTTATTATACTAAAGGCTATCGCACACTCTGAAAAAAAGAAATGTGATATTTACTAATCAAGAAATGTAAAGTGTTTCTTGTAACCGTAACAGTAAAAACTGCTCTTAATGAAGGGGTGAAAATGTCAAAATCACTTAGCATTTCGTAAATGTCACGTAAATGTCACAGGCAATCCTTTAGTAAAATAAACCTCTATTCCCTGGTATGAAATACGGTAAGATATGTGAAATCTACTGAACCGAGATTACAATAGTGGTGCAGTGAACATTACAAAAGGATCGGTACATGCTACCGATCCGAATAGCTTGTTTAGCCCGCCCTCAAAGTCGTAATAACGCAACCTATCCGTGCGGACCACCGGATGAATTCATGACGCCATCGGCAATAGCTGGATTGCATCACCTAAAAAACATTTACTTTTGACATTTCTGTGACAGTCGTCACATTACTCCATATTCTCACTCAGCAATGAAAGGGTTTTATACTACCCAGGAAAAAAGAAACGATTGAACTGGAGCGCCTTGAAATGTGTGTCTTAAAATTCCAGATTGAGAAAGTTGCATTTCCATTGTTTTTTTAACGCTTTGAACTGGTCAGCTATTAAATTTGCAAATTGACATTCGGAAATGTACTCGTTCTATCGTTTTAAGACGTTCTGAATAGGAGAAAATAACCTCGAAAAACTAACTTAAGTTCAATTGGTGATTTACGATTCACAGAAGAAACGCATGCATCGCCTCAAGTTCTCAATGAAATGGAGTTTGAAGGATGTCAAAGTGAATGGTAAAGTGCAGACTCACTTTAACAGAAACGAATCTGCATCATACAATTGATGATTGATGAAGTCCGATGAATTGTATAATGGAGATTGCGCTCTTCATTATTGAATTGTAGTGAATCGGAATTGGGTGCGAGTAAATTTGAATAGTAAAGTGCAGATTGGTTGGGAACTTAAATGAATTGGATTTTAAGGGCATGCTCTCCGGTGATCACGTGACCAAAACAGTCCTTTTGGTTATGAAACTTTTTTTGGTGTACACCATGTCCAAACGCAATGATGTATTGCTCTCAAAATTTGGAATAAAGATAATGAGTCAATAAATTGCGTTTGTATATTTAGTTTCAGTAATAATTTTGAAAAAAATTTTCCATGTAAAAAATAAATGTGGAAAATTTTATAATCGAGCTTGGTTATGTGATCTCTACTTTACCGACGTTGAAATGTTCCAAAAATAATTACAGGTTACGTGTGTGCAGATACTTATTTTTTTATTTGCAATGAATGTGCAAGTGTTATTGTTTATATTATTTTTTTGAATGTTCAGACGACTTAATCCAAAATTTGTGTCAGTTATCAACATACGTGAATCAGAAAATCTGAAATGCATCAAACCAAAAATTACCTGCACGTGCTGCAACTCGAATGGTATTCCATCAATTTATAAATGAAATTTCCTTGAAATTATAAACTGAAATGTTGCAATTTAATTATAGTTAAATAATCCAAATTACTACATACCTTCGGCACTGCTTCCTGTAAATCTCAAAAAAAAAATCTAAATTTTCCGTTGAGCGCCAGGCCTGTTCGAGGCCACTTAAATTCACAAAACCCAAATCTCAAAGTTCATTAGATAAAAATCCAAAAATCTCAAAAGGAACGATAAACTAAACTCAATCCTAGGAACGTAGTGTACCGGCTTCTCGCACGGTCAGCTCAGACTCGGTAGTTGGGCGTGGTTCGCAAATAAAGAGGGTTCAACAATGTCAATAAATGACAACTCACATTTACACTAAGAAGAACAGGTAATTTATTTAATGCTGGTTAACAAAAAAAAGTGGAATAACAAGCCCGATTTAACAATTGATCTTTGGCAATATGACTGATCTCGACAAAATCTGATGGTTTACAATCTTAAAATTCGTTCAAGGCTCAAATAATAATTTTCTCGACATATTCACAATAAGGAAAAATCTTAAATCCTAACCTAAAATACTCGACCTAAACTAACCTTGAGTGGTTAGGCTTCTCTGCCCGGAACTCCATGCTAGGCAATTTTAAACAAGGCTTAAGGGCTGTAAATTCTAACCTATAATCGAGCTAGGCCAACTCCCAGAAAGATTCAATTTATTCGCTTAAACAAACCAAGAAAATTACTATTAACGAATATCCCGTACGATTAGGACCAAAATTCATTAACCAAAACTCAATTGAAGAAAATTATCCATCACGTTGATTTAAGAAGTCTAGTCGTGATTGAAACATAACCCCAAAACTGGCCATAGCCTAACTTCACCAAATTAGTAACGACCTATGACTAGCCATAGCCTAATTTATTTCATTAGTAATAGCCGAACTCAAATCTTTACTCAAACTCAACATTAACCCAAAATAACACACGACCTAGACCTCTATTTTTCAACCGTGATTTAGATAATTTGCTTCACGAAATCTTAAAACCTTAATATCTTTATTTTCTGGTGAAATTGGACCCACCTCGTCCAACTCTATCAACTCTAAATTTACTCACACAAATACTACTCACATGGCTTAATTACCTCAAAACAAATTGATGACCTCGACATAAATCAATAACACACTTTAAGTTCGACAAATAACATATTTAAATTTTGATTGATAAAGCACTAGAAATTCAGCAAATACTACACTCCAAATTCAGTAAATAGCCTATCAAAATTCAATCAATAGCAAATTTGAAATTTAGCACACAACATGTTCAAAGTTCAGTCAATCGCGCATTTGAAATTCTCTGAGTCACATATTCAAAATTTCATAATTAATGCCTTCAAAAGTCAAAAAGTGCTATACTCAAAAATTCCCTCAAGAGCATACTTGAAATTCATTAAATAACACAATCAAAATTAAATCAATAATACATTAGAAATCCCGCGAATAACATATTCAGAATTAAATCTAAAACACATTAGAAATTCAGTGAGGGGTACATTCAAAATTAAATCACAATTCTCGACGCTCAAAGTCTATAAATCTTACTCACAATAAAGGGGGTGGGGTAAGAGGAAGCTCTAGACTGAGTGGCACTTGAATGGGACTCGATGTGATATTTCTCAACATTAGAAAAATTATAGCAAAACTCGACTGGGGCACAGTTCTGAATAATTACACAATACCAAGTTAACACAAAAAAAGGCTCACTCATGATTAACGAAAACTGGGTTTCGGGGCACAACTCAACCTGGGGGTTCCGTTACGTGGCTATGTGAAAGTTATCTAAAATGCTCAACGGGGACCAACTTTATATGGCAACACTCGACTGGGGGCTCAGTTCCGAAAAATTACACATAAAATTCACAATCGGGAGACACATTTCAAATATATTATTTATAAACACTTCACAAAAATGATGGTATAACAAGGAAAAAGGCCCAGTTAAAGAACCTCCGTCTCGACCGTGGGTAACGCCATTTTTACAAAAGTGTATCAAAATTCAAAAATTCCATTATTAATGACCACGTGTCGAGCGAAGTTTCCTTTTGCTCAAAATTTAAGAGTTGGCCTTACTCGTAGTATTCTCGAACGTCGACGATGAGCTTCCTGATGCTGGGGATGAGGAGCTGTGAGGTACGTCTCTAATATTCTTCCAGAAAATGCTGCTTTTCTGGCACGAGAAAAATACAGCGTGACTCGACACGGGAGAAAAATAAAAGCTTGACTTTTCGCGGCTGCGGTTAGCAGAGAAGAGCGAACGTAGCGGCAGCGGTACGGGACTCGGTCTCGGCGTTCCTTCTCCTCCTTCTTTCCGGCGTTCCTATTGGTGGTAAGGCCGCTGCGGAGACGGGGTGCAGGGTTTACATTCCAGGGCCGTATGAATAAGTGGAGCTCGGTACCCTGTTATTTTCGGTTTTCATCCTTCCTTCCCTCTATTATCGCCAGGATTGATCCAGTGTTGTTATTTCGACATCCTTACTCTCCAATTCACCCATTAGATCACCTCCTGGAGCCCGAAATTACCCTGGCTGATCAGAGCAGGATTTGGTTCGGTACCAATTGGTATCAGCCGACGTGAAGAGGGCATTGCGCATTGAGATTCCCTAGTCATGTTGGGAATTGATGAAGAAATTTCTTATCATGAAGTTTCCAAAAAGGTTCTACGCCAGGTAGATGAGTCATTCCGGATTTTCCGCAACTTGTAGCGTTGCTTCAAAACTGGCCGGCATCCTAACATGAATCCTTGCAGATGAGGATCCACAGCTCCTTTGAGTCTGGCAGACGATAGTAGATGGAAAAGGCGGGAGAATTCAAACTGCCTGAAGTGTGTGTCGGTGGAATCTCGCTGTTCTAAAAGTCTCAAGTGGCATCCCATTTGAGTCTCGAAGTCGAAAGAAGTCCCGCGATGTCCCTCGATGTCTCTCGATGTCTCGACGAGTCTGAATCCGTTACAAAAAAATAAAAGAAACGAACAGAATAAGTCCTTAAGATCATAAATCTTAAATCTAGCCCTAGTCATGGAGTTTCCGTACCGCAGCCATAATTTCTGACCTTACAAAATTAAATCTCTGAATTTACGAAAAATCTTCAAACGTCAACTAAAAATTTATTAATTAGAATTTGTGAGTTGCAAGAATTTTGCAACGTCACAAAACATATTGATGTGTACAAACGTTCTCTAGTGCTTTTTATTCAATCTTTCAAATTCTAAACACGATATCTCAATCCGTGTGGACGTAGTGAGCACCAAAAAAAATGCAAATATTTTTACACATTTATTTTTTAGATGGAATTTTTTTTCAGAATTATTACCATTCACATTCGTTGCACATTCGTTGCAACGTTATCGTGCACATTCGTTGCAAATCAAAAAATATGTATCTGCACACACCTAACCTGTCATTATTGTTGGAGCATTTTAACGTCGGTAAAGTAGAGATCACATAACCAAACTCGGTTATGAAATTTTCCACATTTATTTTTTACATGGAAAGTTTTTTTCAAAATTATTACTGAAACTAAATATACAAACGCAATTTATTGTCTCATTTTCTATATTCCAAATTTTGAGAGCAATACATCATTGCGTTTGGACATGGTGAACACCAAAAAAAGTTTCATAACCAAGGACTGTTTTGGTCACGTGATCACCGGAGAGCATGCCCTTAAACATTCAATTAACAATGTCCATCATAAGAAACCTATGGAAATTATTCGATCAGCATGGCACGTAGTAAATTTACGTCAGTGAATAAATTTAAATTTAACCCTTTTTTTGGTAAAATTGCAGTATCTAGCACAATTTCACACATGGGTAGTATTGTTACGTCTTGGCATCCTGAGAAATTACAAACTGGACATAAATCGATAAACTGACAGAAAGAGATGCCGCGTTGGACTTTATCATAAAATTACGTCTCAAAGCCTCTAATACTGCTCTAATAGTGACGAGTTCTATGTCAGGGGTCATCAGCGAGGGGAAATTTCTCGA
>CAKNXH010054341.1:2951-18433 GCA_932178445.1 Andricus quercusramuli
GGTTGTTATATATATATATATATATATATATATATATATATATCCTATATATAGGTTATATGTAGACTAATACATATAATCTGTATACTGTATATAATATAAGTTAATATTATTATAATATAATTAATATTATTAACATTAATGTTATTTATTAATGTTAATTTAATTGTAACTATTCAAAATTCGAATTTCGAATTTGGCGCGCGAACTCCTGGTTCGTGATTGGTGCGCAGTACCCGTGGCGCGGGGTGCGCGAACCAATCAGAGAATTCGCTTGGTTGGAATTGGTGCGCGACCCTGTGGTTTGGGGCGCGCGAGCCAAACATAAAAATCATGAGGTTGTTGATTAATTCTAATACCGCTACTTTCCATCTAACTTGCCATACCCAAAACTTGCCTTACTTAATGTTATTATAAAACCCTTTCTCCGAGATACTGATAAGTGATCAGTTTACCAGCATCTGACGAGAAAAGTCTTAATGATGAAATTGGTTCTAATGAAGGGCAAGCCTGGAGCAGGAAAGCTAGATACTGGCCTTAGAATAATATGTCTAGGAAAAGCAAGGCTCGTCGAGGTGAGAGTTGGGAATTCAGGTCGGTAGAAAAATTATTTGAGAGCAATCATAAGTAATTGCTCGTAAGATCTGGAATTCTCAGCTCTCCCTTTTTATATATTGAAGATGTATATCAAATTATTAGATCATTAAACATTTTATTATTTTTTTTATAAATTCATCAATTTTATATTTCAAAATTCAACTGCATTGTTGAAAATTAACTTTTTGTTTCGCAAATCGGAACATGTGTTTCCTAGAAATACGTCTTCCTTGGATAAAAATAGCCTAGGATTAAGTATTTAAGTCTTGTCAATAATTAATCAAGAGCGATTTTTTTCTATATACATATATGGACTTCAACTTTCGTTTGTAGAAGAATAGGAGAAGGAAATTTAGTTTTATGATTATTTTAGATTTTTTTATAAGTGATTTTTAAAAATAAAAGTTGAATCCATCATGGATTTTGATGTATTTATTTATTCTTTTAAATATTTTTGTATAACAATCATTAGAAAACGAAGAAAGACCTTATAGAGGATGGATGGAAATTGGAAAATTCAACGATCGGAAAAGCTGACTAATTTGGTCATTTTTTTTAATTCAAGCTTGAAAATTTATCTTTTTGGTCAAAATTTAACTGCTTTGTTGAATATTCGTATTTTTTGTAAAAAATTCGTTCTTTTGAATTAAAACATTATCTTTTTTGATAGAAAAAACATGTTTATTGGTTAAAAATTAACTTTTTTGTTGAAAATTTAACTTTTTTGATTAAAAATTATTATTTAGATTAAAATTTTTATTATTTTATTATACATTCGCCACTTTTATAAAGGTCATTCTTTTTTATTCAAAATTCAACTGTAGTATTGAAAATCATTTTTTTTTTTTTTGAAAATTAAGCTATGTGCATAACAATTGAAAAACTTATATTTTCGGGTTGAAAATTCAAATAAATGTTAGAAAATTTGTCTTTTTGGCTTTAAAATTCAACTATTATGGTAGAAAATTCAACTATTATGGTAGAAAATTCAACAATTTGGTTGAAAATTAACTTTCTTGTTGAAAATTCAAATTTTCAGATTGGAAATTTAATTTTTTCATAGAAAAATCATCTTTTTGGTGAACAATTTTTGGTTAGCAACTGAACTATTTAGTTGACAATTGAACTAATTGTTTGAAAATTCAACTATTTTCACAGAAAATTAAACTATTTGGTTGAAAATTAACTATTCGGTTGAAGATTAACTTTTTTGTTTAAAATTCATATTTTCGAGTTGAAAATTTGATTGTTTTTACAGAAAATTAGTTTTTTTTTGGGTTAAACAGTCAACTATTTTCGTTGGAAATTATACAATTTTGTTGAAAATCCCTTCTTTTTGGTTGAATATTCAATTATTTTGGTTTAAAATGCTACTATTTAGTTGAAAATTGAGTTTTTTGTTACAAATTACCACTTTTGGGATAAAAATTCAACTGCTTTGTAGAAAAATCATATTTCCAGTTTGAAAATTTAATAATTTGCTAGAAAATTCTACATTTTCCTAGAAAACTAAAATTCAATTCAATATTCGGTTTAAAATTAAGTTTTTGGTTAAAAATTCATATTTTTGGGTTGAAAGTTCAATTATTTTGTAGAAATTTTATTTTTTTGGCTTTAAAATTAACATTTTTTGGATAGAAAAATAATTTTTTCATACAAATGTCATCTTAGTTGGTTGAAAACAAACTTTTTTCTTGAAACTGTATTCTAAAAAATTCGTCTCCTTGGCTTAAAATTCAACTTTTTGGTTGGAAATGCAACTGTTTTTGGTTCAACATTTAATCTTTTTTTTTAATTCAAACATTTGGTTGAAAATTTATATTTTTAGTCAAAATTCAACTGCTTGGTTGAATATTCGTTTTTTTTTGTAAAAAATTCGTCCTTTTGAATTGAAACATATCTTTTTTGATAGAAAAAACATGTTTATTGGTTGAAAATGAACTTTTTTGTTGAAAATTCGACTTTTTGGGTTGAACATTCAGCTCTGTACTTAACAATTTAATTATTTAGTTGACAATTCAAGTATTTGGTACAAAATTCAACTATTAATAATAAAAATAATACAAATAAATAATAAAGAAGAGCGATTTTTTTATATAAATGGACTTCAACTTTCGTTTGTAGAAGAATAGGAGAAGGAAATTTAGTTTTATGATTCTTTTAGATTTTTTTATAATTGATTTAAAAAAAAAGTTGAATCCATCATGGACTTTGATGTATTTATTTATTTTTTAAATATTTTCGTATAACAATCATTGGAAAACGAAGAAGCCTTAGAGGACGGCTGAAAATTGGAAAATTCAACGATCGTAAAAGCTGGCTAATTTGGTCATCAAGGGGAAGAGGGCGTGGAAAGACGGAAGATTGCGTTGTCGAACTGTTAACTGATAACGTTGAAGAGGACCATTGCTCAATGCGAGTCGTTCCTTTTCACTGGGGTGACTGTCCATCCATTTTGACAATCGACTGATGGACCAGTTGGCACTCTAAACATTTTTAAATGTTATTATATTTTTTATTCGAATAGAATTAATACATGATGAGGATTGCTACAAAGACTAAAATCTAAAATCTCTGGAAACGTTACAATTTAATACCTTTCAAGCTCAGGTCGAAATGTTAAGTTTCCAGAATTGAAAGCGTTCAGACGAAAACTAAAAAACAATCACATTCTTTCCCCTTTTTACAAAATTCTTTTTTCCCCCGTATTCAAGAAACTTCCCCTTTTTCTCGCCTTTTCGCTGAAATTGAATCTGACTTAATAGAACCCAATAAGAAAATTCAACTATTTTTGGATGAAAGTTCATTCTTTTTAATTAAAAAGTCTACTATTGTATTTTTAGTTCAGAATTCATCTCTTTAAGTTCAAAAGTCTTCTACTTGGTGTAAAATTTTATTATTTTGTTAAAAAATTAACTATTCTGTAAACTGTTTAAAAAATTAATTTTTTTGTAGAAATGTCACCTAAAATTCAACTTTTTGGTTCGAAATGCTACTGTTTTTTGTTTAAAACTCAATCTTTTTTTTTTAATTCAAATTCATTTGGTTGAAAATTAACTTTTTTGTTGGAAATTGATCTTTTTTGGTTAGAAGTAACTATTTAGATTAAAAATTTTATTATTTTCTTATGAATTCACCAATTTTCTATAAAGATCTTTCTTTATTATGTAAAATTCAACTGTATTGTGGAAAATTCGTCTATCTGGGTTAAAAAATGTATCTTTTTGATTGGAAAATTCAGCTGTGTGTTAAAAAATGGAATTATTTAGTTAACAATTCAACTATTTGGTACAACATTCAACTATTTTGGTAGAAAGTTCAACTGTTTAGTTGAAAACTCGTATTTTCGGGTTTAAAATTCAAATCTTTTGTAGTACAATAGTCTTTTTGACTTAAAAATTCAAATATTTTAGTAGAAAATCCAACGACTTGAGTGAAAATTAACTTTCTTGTTAAAAATTCATATGTTTGGATTGGAAATTTAATTGTTTTATAGAAAATACGTTTTTTTGGGCTGAAAATTAAACTTTTTTGGTTAACAATTGAACTATTTAGTTGACAATTAAATTATTTGTTTGAAAATTTAATTATTTTTATAAAAAAATAAACTATTTGTGTGAAAATTAACTGTTCGAATGAAGATTAACTTTTTTGTTGGAAATTCCTTTTTTTGTTTTGTTTGTTAAGCATTCAACTATTTTCATTGAAAATTCGACTATTTTGTTGAAAATCCCTCTTTTTTGGGTTGAATATTCAATTGCTTTGGTTTAAAATGCTACTATTTAGTTGAAAATTGAGTTTTTTGTTAAAATTTTTTTTTAATTAAAAGGTTAACTGCTTTGTAGAAAAATTGTCTTTTTGGCTTGAAAATGTAACAATTTGATAGAAAATTCTACAATTTTGTAGAAAACTCAAATTCAATTCAATATTCCACTTAAAATTAAGTTTTTGTTTGAAAATTCATATTTTTGGGTTGGAAGATCAATTATTTTGTAGAAATTTCATTTTTTGCTTCAAAATTAATACTTTTTTGGATAGAAAATTCATTTTTTTTTTTTAGAAATGTCATCTTTCTTGGTAAAAAAAAAACTTTTTTCTTGAAAGTGTATTCTAAAAAAACTCTTCTCCTTAGCTTAAACTTTAACTTCCTGGTTGGAAATGCAAATAGTTTTGGTTTAAAATTTAATATTTTTTTTTTATTCAAACATTTGGTGACAAATTGATCTTTTTGGTCAAATGTCAACTACTTTGTTGAATATTCGTATTTTTTGTAAAAAATTCGACCTCTTGAATTGGCAAATCATCTTTTTTGATAGAAAAAAAACATGTTTTATTGGTTTGAAATTAACTTTTTTGTTGAACATTGATCTTTTTTTGGTTACAAATTATTATTTAGATTTAAAATTTTATTAATTTTTTATAAATTCGTTATTTTTATACAGAGGTCATTCTTTTTTATTCGAAATTCAACTGTATTGTTGAAAATTCGTCTTTATGGGTTGAAAATTAAACTTTGTGCTTAAAAATTGAATTATTTAGTTGAGAATTTAACTGTTTGGTACAAAATTCAACTATTTTGGTAGAAAGTTCAACTGTTTGGTTGAAAATTAATTTTTTGTTGAAAACTCATATTTTCGGGTTGAAAATTCACATGTTTTGTAGAAAATTTGTCTCTTTGGGTTAAAAATTCAACTATTTTGGTACAAAATTTAACTATTTTGATAGAAAATTCAACAATTTAGTTGAAAATTAAGTCTTTCGTTGAAAATTCATATTTTCGGACTGAAAATTTAATTGTTTTATAGAAAATTCGTCTTTTTGGATTTGAAAATTAAACCCTTTAATTAACAATTGAACTATTGAGTTGATAATTAAATTATTTGTTTCGAAATTTAATTATTTTTATAGAAAATTAAACTATTTGGTTGAAAATTAACTATTCGACTGAAGATTAACTTTTTTGTTGAAAGTTCATATTGTCGAGTTAAAAATTTTATTGTTTTTATAGAAAATTTTTTTTTTTTTTTGGTTGAACAGTCAACTATTTTCGTTGGAAATTCAACTATTTTGTTGAAAATCCCTCTTTTTGGGTTGAATATTCAATTATTTTGGTTTAAAATTCTACTATTTAGTTGAAAATTAAGTATTTTGTTGAAAATTAGGTATTTTGTTGAAAATTTCCATTTTTCAAGTTCAACTGCTTTGTAGAAAAATTATCGTTCTGACTGGAAAATTTAACAATTTAATAGAAAATTCTATAACTTCGTGAAAAACTCAAATTCAATTCAATATTCGGTTTAAAATTAACTTTTTGATTGAAAATTCATATTTTTGTGTTGAAAGTTCAATTATTTTGTAGAAATTTCCTTTTTTGGACTTTAAAATTAAACAATTTAATTGAAAATGAACTTTTATGTAGGAAACTCATATTTTTGTGTTAAAATTTGTTTGATAGGTTGAAAATTGTTCTTTTTTAGTTGAAAATTCAAGTATTTGTTTACAAATTCGTGTATTTTGTTGAAAATTCGTTCTTTTTCGTAACAAATTAATCTTCTCCGTTGAAAATTCATCTTTATGCTTGAAAATTCAACAGTTTGATTGCAATTCTTTCTCTTTGACTGAAAAATCTGTTTTTGATTAAAAATTGAAATCTTCTTTGGTAGAAATACCGAATACTACATTTTTCGTTCAAAATTAATTTCTTTTAGAAAGCAAATTTAATGACTTGGTTAAAAATTAAACTCTTTTGTAAAAAATTAACTTTTTTAGTTGAATATTCATCATTTTCGCTTTAAATTCACCTCTTTGGTTGACAATTTAACTTTTTTTTTTACAAAATTTTTTTCAATTTTTTTGTTAAATTTGTTTAAAACTATTTGGTTGAAAATGCATGTATTTTGTTGAAAAATCGCCTCGTTTTGTGGAAAATTAATCTTTTTGGTTGAAAATTAAACTATTTGATTTAAAAACACCTACTTTGTTTAAAACAGAATATATTTTTACTGGGAACCTCAGAAATTTAAAGCGTTGCAAATTGAATTCAATATAGTACCTATTTATTTATTACCCTATTATTCCCCACTTTTCGTGAAAAATCACCCTATTTCCCCTGTTTCGAGCGCATTTCGGGCTGTGAAGTCTCTTTCAAGTTTTTAAAAAAAGCATTTAAAAAATTGTTTTATGCAAGCAGGGCAAGTCAGAGAAATTTAAATCCAGAATTTTGTAGCAACCCTGACTAATAATTAAAATTACTATAATTATATATTGTATAAATAAATATATTATCAATAAATAAAATAATAATTATATAAATATTATATAAATAACTATAATTAATAAATGACTGGACCGAATTTTACCTGATGGGGAGATTGTAGATCAGAAGGCGCCCCAGAAAAGAGATGCAAAAGTATAAGAGAAGGTGGAACGCTGCCTTCTCCGTCTTCCAAAACTTTCTGTACCATTTCTTCAGAATCTAGAGGAAGGAGGGCCCTCAGTGCTCTCAATATTCTGTACTGTTGTTGTTCAAGAGAACCTAGTTGTCCTCCTCGACAAAGAGGAGCGACAGCTACTTCCATCTGGAATTATTAATAATTCACACAAATTTTTAACTCATCAGATATATCATTATTACGAATTATTCAATAAATATTATAACAGGCCTCACAGTCCCTATGGGATAAAATATAGGGATCAAAGGGTACTTTTTTCACGTTCAAAGGTTTACAAATTCAGGATAAATTCATAAGATTTCAAAAGAATTCAAGTTAAATTCAAAAGAATCCAAATTAATTGCAGGGATCACAGCGCATAAAGAGCACAAAAAAGGGGAAATAGGGTGGTTTTCTCACGAAAAAGGGGAAAATACGGGAAAGATTAAACATTTATTTTCAGATGTCGAAAAGAACAATATTCTTGTAAGACATTTGTAAATAATTTTCAATTATTTTTCAATAATTTCTGCCATTAAAGATTTATTTTTGAAAATTGGATCTACTTAGATCGTTGGAAATCCATCCAGAGTGATATAAAAAAGTCCGGAAAAAAAATAAAATTAGTTAAATACAAACTTTTGATATGTTTAACATCCTTCTCATGAATATTTCTCTCCAAGATTTGTCATTTCATCCTTACTATAATTTTTTTTTATTTTCAGGAAAAGTCCGAATCATTTTAAAAGGCACTGAGATGGTGTCGAAGTTTTGACAATATTCAAAATTTAATTGAAATTTAAAGATTAAAAAAAAATTAGAAACTTTTTAAGAATTTTAAAAGGTTTCAAGAGAATACAAAAATTGTCTTGAGATATCTGGGAAAATATAAAATAAATATAAAACAAAAAGTATTTAAAAAATGTAGATTATTAAACATTTTGAAAAAAGCAGCATTTAAAGAATATAAAGGGTTAAAACATTTAACCTCGAGTAAGTTTAAAACAAAATGAAGATTTTTTTATTTTTTAAAATTAATTTTAAGAGAATATTTGAACAGATGTTATAACTTTTAAAGATTGCAGAAAGTGTTTGAAAAATGTAGATTATTAAAGATTTCGAAAAAAGAAGCTTTTCAAGATTTTTGATAGGTTTCAAGAGACAAAAAAAATAAATATCTTAAGATACCTAAGAATATTTCAAATGATTTTTTATTTTGAAAAATAAATTTTGAGATAAAATTGAAAAAGATTTCGAAACATTTTTATAATTTCCTAAAATTTGGAAAAAGAATATAGAGGATTAAACAAAATTTAAGCTCGAATAAGTTAAAAAAATGACGATTTTTTTATTTTTTTAAACCAATTTCAAGAGAATATTTGTTTTTAATATTTAAAAACATTTCAAATCATGTCCCAAAGTTTCGGAGAGTAGTTTAAAAGATTTTAAGCCAATCTTTTTAATTTTGCAGGATTAAAAAAAAATTTCGGGAAAAACTCAAATCATTTTAAAAGATACTTACAAGGTGTGAAAGTTTTGAAAATATTCAAAAATATTTGAAATTTAAAGATCTAAAACAATTTTAAACGAAACGTAGATTTTTGAAGATTAAAAAAAATTTTTTTTTTAATTTTGATAGCTTACAAGAGAATAAAAAAAAGACTCCCACGAAAATTTCACATGACTTTTCATTTTGAAAAATAAATTTTAAGAGAAGATTGAAAAAGATTTCAAAACATTTTAAATGTTTTTCTAAATTTTCAAAAAAGAATAGATATAGAAGATTTTTTTTGAAGTTCATATTTGTTTAAAACAAAATGAAGATTTTTAAAGATTTCGAAAAAAAATTTAGAAAAGTTTCAAGCGAACGAAATTTGTTTCTAAAAATTCCTAGATTTTTTTATTTTGTAAAAATAATTCTTAGAGAATATTTTTCTAAATATTTCAAAACTTTTCCAATGATTTCCTAAAATTTCGGAGAGGAGTGTGGAACATTTTTTAATTTTTAAAGATTTTTTTTTGAACTTCTGGAAAAATTGGAATCATTTTAAAAGTTACTTAATAGGTGTAGAAGTTTTAAAAAATATTCCAAAATAATTAAAAATTGAGAGATTTCAAAAAATGTCAAACAAAATGTAGATTCTTAAATATATCGAAAAAAATATTGAAACTTTTCAAGAATTTTGAAAGATTTCAAGAGAATAAAAAAATTGTCTTAAGATTTCTGGTAAAATATAAAATGATTTTCTATTCTGGAAATAAATTTAAAGAGAAGATTAAAAAAGAATTCGAAACATATAAAATTATTTCCTACAATTCCAAAAATGAATATAGGAGATTAAAAAAAAAGAATTTTAAAGTTGGTGTAAGTTTAAAACAAAGTGTTCATTTTTGAAAGATTCAAAAAAATATAGAAGCCATTTAAGAAATTTGAAAGTTTAAAGAGAATGAAAACATTTTCTGAAGATTCCTAGGAAAATTAAAAAATTATTTTTTGTTGTAAAATTAATTTTAAGAAAATATTTTTTTTTCAAGATTTAAAAACATTTGAAATGGTTTCTTAAAATTTCGTCGAAAAGTGAAGAAGATTTTAGGCCCATTTTCTTAATTCAGCAGTTTTTTCTTTTAATAATAGGAAGAATTCGAATTATTTGTAAAAATGTTCCGAGGGTTTAGAAGCATATGCAGGATTCTAAAAAAATTAGGAAAAATTCGGATCTTAAAAAAATATTATTATACTTTAGAAGTTTTGAAAAGATTCCAGAATAATTTATAATTTTTAAAGATTGAAAAAAAATTTAAATGTAGTTTCTTGAAGATAAAAAAAAGAAGCTTTTCGAGAATTTTGAAAGTATCGAGAGAATAAAAAAATTTTCTTAAGATTCTTAGGAAAATGTTTAACAATTTTTTATTTTCAAAAATAAGTTTTGATAAAGAAAAAATTAGGTATTTAATTTTGTACATTCCAACTAAAATTTTTAATTTTCTAATACTTATTTAAAAAGTTCAACTTGCTTTAAAATGTTTCATCTTCAAAGTTTTTTAAAGAGAATTTATTTTTAATGGTCAGCACTTGAAACGTGTACATTATTTATTCATATATAATTAATTTGAGTGCTATAATTGCTTTAATTATTATTGAATAATGGTTAAAATTTTAAGTATCGTATATTTAAAGAGAAAAGGGGAAAAAGGGGAAGTTTTTTGAGAATAGGGGGAAAAAGGGGAATTTCAAGAAAAAAGGGGTAACTAAGAAAAACAGGGGAAGACTGTGCACCCTGTAATTGAAAAAAAAATTAATCAAAAAAATCCCAATGTTTTCCATATAATTGGAATGAATTTATGGGAATTTCAGGTAAATGAGAAGAATTCGATAAAATTAAAAAAAAATCAAGGTGAATTTGAAAAAATTCACCAGAGTTTTCTAAAGAATTTAAAAGAATTCAGGGTAAATTAATAAGAATTCAGGGTGAATTCCAAAAAATAATTTCAAATCTCTTCAAATCTTGAAAACCTCACTAATTTATAACCAAAAAATCGAAAAAATGCGATTGATCCCAGTAAAATTTGAGCGAATTAAGTCAAATGAATTCAAAACAATGCAAAAATATGAAAAAATTAATTAAATTGAGTAAGTTTAAAATTAGTTTAGAAAAAATTAAAGAGCATTTAAAAGAATTTGATGAAATGCTTAAGAATTTAAGGTGGTTTTAGAGACTTCAAGAACAATTAAGCAACCACTTTGTAAGAATCCACTGAATTGAGTAAAATTGAGTGAATTTAGAAGAATTGAAAAGAATTCAGGGCAAATTCCAAATTAATTTAAAAAAATATTTGAAAAGCTCTTTAAATCTTTGGAACATTACAAAATTTCTTACTTCGTGTGAATAAATTCTTTGAAATCTATTAAAATATTAAAATCCCTTGAAATTATTAAAGCTACACTATTAATAAAAATTCATTGTCAACAAAAAAAAGAATTTTTCACAAAATTTTCTAAAATTTCAACCGGAGAAATGAAATTTGAACTGAAATGATGCAGTTTCAATCATAAAAATAAATTTTTAACCAAATAGTTCTATTTCCAACCAAAAAGATTATATTGCTACCAAAAGAAGACTAAATTTCAACAAAATAGATGAATTTTCAACTAAAAAAGATACAATGAAACTGTTCTATTTTTTGTTGAAAATTTAAGTTAGAGAAATAAGTTTTTAACCAAATAAAATCAATTTTAAACGAAATAGTCAAATTTTCAACCAAGCAGATGAATTATCAACTAAAAAGATTAAATGCGCATAAAAAAATTTCGATGAAAACTTGAATAGTTGAAAAAATTAATTTTCAATTAAAAAACTAATTTTTAAGTAAAGAAATGAAATTTCAAAAAAAAAAAAATAATAATTTTCGACCAAAAAAGAATAACTTTTAATAAAATACGTGAATTTTAAACTAAATATTCTAATTTCTAATTGAGTTTTCAACCTTATAATTGAATTTTCAACCAAAAAGGATATTTTCCTACCGAAAAAAAGACAAATTTTCTACAAAATAGATGAATTTTTAACTAAAAAAGATGAATTTTCAACCAAAAAGATAAAACTTCTATCAAAAAAAATATTGACAAAGAATGGAATAGTAACATTTTTAGTTAAAAAAATTAATTTTCAATTTAAAAAAAAATAATTTCATTCCAAAAAAGAATAATTTTTAACAAAATACATGGATTTTCAACCAAATATTTAAAATTTTGATGAAATTTTCAACTAAACAGATTATTTTTCAACAAAAAATAGAATAATTTCATTTTCAGTTAGAGAAATAAGTTTTTAAGCAAATAGAACAAAATTTCAATGAAATAGTTGAATTTTCAACCAAACAAATGAATTTTCTATCAAAAAGATTAAATGTCTATAAAAAAATCGACAAAAAATTCAGTTAAATTTTTAGTTAACAAAATTAATTTTGAATAAAAAACTAATTTTATACCAAAAAAGAATAATTTTTGTTAAAATACATAGATATTTAACCAAATATTTGAATTTTTAATGGAATTTTCAAATAAAAAAGATCAATTTTCAGCAGAAAATAGAATAATTTAATTTTCAGTAAGAGAAATGAGTTTTTAAGCCAGTAAAATAAATTTTCAACGAAATAGTTGAATTTTCAACCAAACAAATGAATTTTCTATCAAAGAGATTAATTGTCTATAAAAAAATCGGCAAAAATTTAATTTAAAAAATTAATTTTCAATAATAGAAAAAATAATTTTTATTAAAAAACTAATTTCCTACTAAAGAAGAGTGATTTTTAATAAAATACATGCATTTTCAACCAAATATTTTAATTTTTAATGGAATTTTTAACCAAATAGTCGAATTTTCGACCAAAAAGGTGAATTAGTCACCAAGAAGATTAATATTCTACCGCAAAAGACAAAGCTTCAACAAAATACAGAAGTTTGCAAACAAATAGTTAAATTTTTAACTGAAGAAGATTAATGTTCAAAAAAACATGAAATAATTGAATTTCCAGTTAAAAATTTATGTGTAAATAAGAAAAACTAATTAAACCAAAATTGAACCAAAAAGATTCATTTTCTGCCAAAGAAGATTAATTTTTAATAAAATACATGAATTTTCAACCAAATAGTTGAATTTTCAACTGCAGAAGATAAATTTTGAAACAAACATAGAATAGTTAAATTTTCAGTTCGAAAATAATTTTAAGAATGTTACAAAATCGTTAAATTGTAAAAAAAGTAGTTCCACTTAGTAGATTTTATTCTAAATAAAGCGTAATTAGTGCGCATTGTTCTAATCTTTTTAAATTCCCTAAAATATTTAAAGATAAAAGCTCTTGAAAATGCCTTAGAAGTTTAAAAAATAGTTTAAAATCCTTTAAAATTGTTAAGATCTATTAAAAAATTATAGGAATCTTTAAAAATCCTGAAATATTTCAAAATAATTTAAGACACTTCAAAAATATGTCCTGAATTGAATAGTGATTAACCCATGAGTTAATTTATTGAAAGAAAAGTGACATAGGGTACGATAGGGACCAAATCTTGAAAATAGGGTACTTTAGGGCCGGTTATAATCAAAAAATTATTTAATATTAACAGAAAATATTTGATACCTGTGCAAAGTCGACGATAAGTTTTGCTCTTCCATAATCGCTTAAAGGCCTCAGTAAACAGGCGTGCCTCACAAATAATTCAATACTCCTCGACGCAACAGATTTACAACTAAAAAAAATTTTTTTTTAGTCTCGAGTAGTGTTCTAACGAGTTCAAGTGCTTAAAGAAATTCTCATGAGAATATGCTCGAGAATATGCTCAAACTTTATTTGATTTGAGAATTTAATGAGCATTTATGAGAATTTTTAATTAGGATTTAAAAAATCGTATTTTCTATCTTTATCAATAATAATTAAATAACTTAAATTTCGCGGGAAAATGTATTGCTTCAAATTGAAAAGTGTGCAAAATTTAAATGATAAAAAAAGTCAAAGTAACATAAACATATCATTTTCAACAAAGTACATGAATTTTCACCTAAAAATATCAATTTTCAACCAAAATTAGAATAGTTAAAATATCAGAAAAATAAAAGTTCAAGAAAAAAAACGAACTTTCAACAAAATATTTTTTAACCATAAATAGAAAAATTAGATTTTCAGTTAAGACAATCAAATTTCAACCTAAATGATTAATTCTGAACAAAATAATAAAATTTTAAACTAAAAAAGGTAAATTTACAAACCAAAAATATAATATTTCAATTTGCAGTTAGAAAAGTAAATTGAATTTTAAATTAAAAAAACAAGTTTTCAGTCAAATTAATTTTCAACTAAGAATATAAATTTTCAAGCGAAAATGGAGTAGTTATATCTTCAGTTAAAAAAATTATTTTTCAACTAAAAAGAAACGAAAATTTCAACCGAAGAACTTAATTTTTAATCACAATGATGGATTTTAAAACAAAAATATGAAATTTTGACCAAATAGTGGATTTTTCAATCCAGAAGATGAATTTTCTATCAACAAAAAAACGAATTTTCAAGTAAATAGTTTTTTTTTAATGAAAGAAATGAAATCTTAGCAAAAAACAAAATAGATTTTCTATTAAATAGGTAATTTTTTAAGGAAAAAGATCACTTTTTTATCAAAAAAGGCAAATTTTCCACAAAAAATAGTATAGCTAAAGTTAATTTTAATTAAAACGATGAATCTTCAACAACAAAAAATGTAATTTTTGACCGTATACATGAATTTTGAAATAAAAAGATGAATTTTCAACCGAAAATAAATTAGGATAAATTTCAGTTAGTTAAATAAATTTTCAACGAAAAAACAAAAGAATTTTCAACAAAACAGTTAAATTTTCAACCAAAGATATTAATTTTTAACCAGAATATGAAATTTCAACTAATGAGAGTACTCTTTTACCAAAAAAAAGACGGATTTTTAACAAAAAGTTAAATTTTTACCGAAAACGGATCAATTTCCAACAAAAAATAGAATAGTTAAATTTTCAGTAGAAAAATTAATTTCCAATAAAATTAACGTAAATTTTCAACGAAATAGTATAATTTTCAACCAAGAATATTAAATTTCTATCAAAATAGATACATTTTAGACCAAAAATGGAAATTATATTTTCAGTTAAAAAAATGAATTCTCAATAAGAAAAATCCCATTTTTAACCAAAAAGATCAATTTTCACATTTTCAACCAATAGATAAATGTTTTAAAAAGTTCATGGATTTTCATCTGAAAAAATTAAACTTCACCTAAAATTAGAATAGTTGAAACGTCAGGAAAATAAATTTTCAACAAAAAAAAAAAAAACAACGAATTTTCAAAACAAACAATTTTTTTGTTCATAACAAGAAAATGATTTTTCAACCAAAAATAGAAGAATTAAATTTTCGCTTGAGACAATCAATTTTTAAGATCAAAAATATAATATTTCAATTTGCAGTTAGAAAAGTAAATTAAAAAAAAAACGAGTTTTCAGTAAAATTAATTAATTTTCAAATAAAAAAAAAATATTTTCAACTAGAAAGAAATGAATTTTCAACCAAAGAAATTATTTTTTACTCCAATGATGAATTTTCAATAAAAAATGTGAATTTTGTCCAAATGGTGGATTTTTTAATCTAAAAAATAAATTTCCTATCAACAAAAATAAAGAATTTTCAACTAAATAGTTTTTTTCATTGAAAGAAATGAATTTTTAACAAAAAATAGAATAGTTAAATTTTCTACTAAACATATATTTTTTTAACGAAAAAGATTACATTTCTATCACAAAAGGTAAATTTTCCATTAAAAATGGAATAGTTAAAGTAAATTTTCAAATAAAATGATAAATTTTCAACTAAAAAAAAATATTTTTTAACCAAATACATGCATTTCAAACTAAACATATAAATTTTCTACCAAAAATA
>CAKNXH010054342.1:0-13928 GCA_932178445.1 Andricus quercusramuli
TTGGAAAAAAATTTTGTGGAAAAAATTGCTGAAAAAAAAAATTTGGTAAAAAAAAAATTTTGAAAAAAAATTTGTGAAAAAAAATTTTGAAAAAAAGTTTGGTGAAAAAAAATTTTTGAAAAAAAAAAATTTGTTGAAAACAATTTTTTGAAAAAAAAATTATTTAAAAAAAAATGGCCGTTTGTGCTCTGTTGCCCCCCCCGGGGGGGGGGGGGGCTATGAAACTCTAAAAACAAAACTTCAATCATTAAAACATTTTCGCTCAGTGCAGCGTATGTGTAGCGGGCGTAAACTTTCATGGGTAGCGGGCGTAAACTTTCATGGGTAGCGGGCGTAAAGTTTTTGTTGGCCCGGCGACGGAGTGAGCATGCGCAAACGTCACTGGGCCAGAAGCAGCCACTTCACGCCTGCTTAACGTGCATGCAATGGCGCGTTTTCAAGGGGGGTCGGACAAAAAGGTTTTTTTAATCTTTCTTTTTTGTTCCAATATACGCAGGGTATGAAGCATCTGAGGATGCACATGTTGGCTGCTCAAGGTTACTGTGTCGTTATGGTGGATTCTCGAGGTTCGCAAAATCGAGGCTTTGCTTTCGAGAGTCATCTCCGAAGAAGAATGGGAACCGTAGAGTTGAAAGACCAGGTCGAGGTGCTGAAATGGTTGGCAGAGACAACTGGTTACATCGATACAAATCGAGTGGCAATTCATGGATGGTCTTATGGAGGCTACATGAGTCTCATGGGCTTGATTCAGTATCCCGATGTCTTCAAAGTACGTGTACCTTGTTTTGAAAAAGTATTTAATCATTGAAATAAAGCGCAAAACACAAGTGTGCTTCGTCTACAATAATAACAAAATGATGAAAACATTATACTGTGTGCTCACGAATCAAGACATCTTTCTCCCATGATGCACTCGATATTTTTTTTACATATTATGCCTGTAAGAGTGGATCGCAAAATAACGCAGAAATATTGAGGTTGGGTTGTCCCAGTTTCAAGACTTCTTGGGTACCTTTTCACGGACCTTGATTTTGAATTAATATTTCCTCACACAGTGTTCGCATATAGGTTCCCGGTCAGTCAGTTTTGTCATAAAGCAACAAGGCAACTAGAAATTAATACTATGTAAAATAATAATTCCACGATTAATTCAATATTCGTGGTCCGTGAAGAGGCAACTCTACACACTGACGACATTTATTTCCTCCCGCAAGAGCGACTTTTTTTCCCGCTGGCTCTCAAGTCAAGTGTTTTGCGTCCACTCTACAGACTCAGGAAAGTCGCAATTTTCACGCAGGTGTTGAAAAAAAGAAGATTATTATTCTTTACACTTTGTTTACAGCTCGCAATTGCCGGAGCTCCTGTAACTTCCTGGCACCTCTACGATACTGGATACACAGAACGATACATGGATCTGCCTCAGGATAATCAGGAAGGATATGCGAATGGATCAGTTTTAACTCATGTAAACAAATTTCCAGACGAGGAAAATCGTTTGTTGATAATCCACGGGATGATGGATGAGAATGTGCACTTTTATCACACGAGTCAACTCATAAACGCACTCGTCAAGACTGGCAAGCCCTACCAATTGCAAATTTATCCCGACGAGAGGCACAGCTTGAGAAATTTAGATGCGAACAAACACTACGAGACGACCTTTTTGTCGTTTCTACAGAATCATTTATAAATCTATTGCTAATTATTGTTCACTCTAAAATATTTGTCGAGCCTGACGCTGTAGTGATGGTGAGATTTAATTGCTGCTGCTGCTGCTACTGCCAATATTTTAGAGCAAAAGATGCAATCGACTGCCATTAATTTTTACATGTAAATAAGAATATGTAATAGCGGCGGCAGCGGCCGCGAGTAGTAACATAGAGTGCGCAGGACTAATTTATATCTTTACTGCATTTTCGCGAGACATCACCAACAAGTGTGCTTTCCCATGTTTATATTTATAACTGACTGCCTGAGCCGATCGACGATTCAAACAACAGTATTATAAAAATGTTTTTATCCATTGATACATTGAGAGAAAGAGTGTGTGAGTGTGTGTATGAATGTGTGGTACAGATGAAAATCTATTGTAAAGTCTTTTCAAAAATATTTGGTGGTGGTCGTGGTCGTGGTGGTGCTGCTGTGAGACAGACAAAATTAATCTTGCTGTGTAGAATTTTCGCGATTGACTTGTATATAATATGCGCGTGTGCAGCGTACGACTTAAATTTAGGAGCGTAGCTAAAAATGAGGAAATTTGATTTACCGAAATAAAAGCATACTTGTTACGTAATAACGAATTAGACTCCGTCGCAGGAATGACTTGCAACTTATCAATAACAAAGTCACTTTATTTTTAATCTTTTCTTGTTAATTTTTAACAATCGACAATACTCGCAACCCTTTGTACAATACGTGTGCGTGTGCTTGTTTATACGTATAGACTAAACTCGAGCTCATACGTAAGGACACCGAGGTTGACTGCTGCTGCTTCTGCTTCTTCTTTTACACATGTTGATGATGGTCAGAATGGTACTTATACGGACTTGCGTTTACCGACACAACCGCATTCAAATCACAAGTTTGTCCACCCAAGTCTTTTTTTTCGAGCTGATTTATACATGTATATAATGTGCGAGCGAGCGGCAAGGTATTTTTAAAGTAAAAAAAAAAGAGCAACTCATTTTCAAGTACGAAAAGAAATGTTTGCGGAATTGTAATAGTGAGATACTAACGTATAAATATCGATATACTATTCGTCAAATTTCTATGATTTATGAATAAATGAATTTACTATTTTACATACTCGAGTAATTTTAATTTTTAGCAGAATTGGGCAAATTCAAATTGGATTAGCGTTTAAAGAATAAAAATCAAAGAAACAAGTTTTACCACGAATAAGGAATCAATTCTATTCATTTTTTTTATTTATTCCTTATTTCTGCATTTCGAATGCAATGTATTGAGGACTCTCGAGGATCATGCTCATCCTAGCGTTGCTATGGAAATACATAAAACATGAAAATTTACACCGTTTGATCAAAATTGACTCACTACTAACATAAAGTCGTGAAAGTTTTCCGAAAAAAAATTATTCGTAAACTCCTAGGATCAACATTGAAAAAAATATTCACGAATTTAACTCAAGACACTTTAGATATTAGTTTAAATTTTGAGTAATTGAGAAATTGGAATCAAAAATAATTAACAACTTTTTTATTTCATGCAGCAGATTGAAATTCTTCGACAAACAAATATTGTGAAAACTCACAGAATCGAGCTATACTTTGTTATGTTTAAAACAGCTTTTACTTCTATTTTCATATCTTTTTAAACTTTCAATTTTAAGGATTTAAAGTTGTTTGAGTCAGGCCTTAATAGCACGAAACTTTCCCCCCGAGACGTGTAAAATGTCTCCTTGAGAACGTTATTCCACTAAAACCTGATGGAAACGTACCCTTATGCTTCTTTTTCCAAATAAATACCTCGTAAATTGTAAGAGATAGTTGAAAATGGATGTTATTTTTGAGTACCGCGCATACGCACTCACACTATAATAAGATATCCATATTATAAACTGACATTGATTTTTACCTATCTCTTACAATTTAATAGTTCCTTGGCGCACATTATACTTTTTATGACACATGCATGATTTCAGCCCTTTTCGACGCCTATGAAGCGGGGCTAAAGCTATACTTTTTACTCCCTAGGGACTGAAAAGTGACGTCAGACATGAATAATCAGGGTGTCTAGCGGACCGGGAAACCGGGAAAAACCCTGGAATTTTATTGGACCGTGAAAAAACCGGGAAACCCCCGGGAATTTTGCTTATGACCGGGAATTTTTTGTATATGATCGAAAAATCGACTTTTTTCTACTTAATTTTCTTTTTATTCCATTTCCACTTTATCTACAGTCGCAAGGTTCCTTCTTATGCTTATCCTAAGTACCTATTTATGTAATTTTTGACATTCTCATCCTAATGAGAAGGTATTATTAAGGTTTTATGTAAAATTTGTCTTAGTCGCGGGTTTCATCAAATCTCCACGTTTTGAGACCCACTAAGTCAGATAAAAAAAAAAAAAAAAAAAAACGATTTTTACGCAGGTAAAATCTGTCTGTAAATCTGTAGTCTGTTATCTGTAGTCTGCCTGTATTCTGTAGTCTGTCTGCAGTCTGTACACACTTTTTTAAGACCTAAAAGAAAAAGACAAGTTCGTCAGTCAGCTATTTTGGATTAAAATTTAAAAAGTTCTAGCAGTTTCAAACTTTTTGATACCATTTTTTTAAGAGTGGAAAATTCTATGTACCTACAAGATTATCATAATAACTTTTTGAGTTTTCTTCAAAAAATCGAAAATTCAAATTGTGTGCTCGAGCAGCGGGCAGATTTTTTCTATGTATATTATGTTGAAATTCCTATTTCTATGTACACATGGACTTCAAAAAATCACAAAAAGACATCTAAAACTTGGTCGGGGGAAAAATATTTGACCGGGAAAAAACCGGGAATTTCAAATTGCCTGATCATTGGACACCCCGATAATGAAGATTATGCATCTATGAGCTTGCATTTTATGATTATCAGCCCACTCACGGTAAAAACTGAGAGGAAATTTTGGTTGCAGTTAATAGAATTTTGCAGTTATTTATGGAAAGTTACCATATATACCTGTAAAATTACCTTAAATTACCCAAATTTTCCATAAATTTCCGGAAATTCGTACAAATGAATTTTGCGTATTCCATGGTAAGTTACCATATTTACCTGTAAAATTACCATAAATTACCGGAAATTTTTAAAAATGAATTTTGGGTAAGTTACCGTATATACCTGCAAAATTACCATAAATGACCGAAATTTTTCATAAATTTCCGGAAATTTTAAAAAATGAATTTTGGGTATCCCATGGTAAATTACCATATTTGCCTGTAAAATTACCATAAATTACCGAAAATTTTCATAAATTTCCGGAAATTTTTCAAAATGAATTTTTGGTAAGTTACCATATTCACCTGTAAAATTACCATTAATGACCGACATTTGTTCATAAATGTCCGGAAATTTATGGAAATGTTTAAAAATGAATTTTGGGTATTCCATGGTAAGATACCATATTTACCTGTAAAATTACCACAAGTTACCAAAAATTTTCATAAATTTCCGGAAGTTCATGAAAATGAATTTTGGGTAAGTTACAATATTCACCTGTAAACTTACCATAAATTACCGAAATTAAAGGAACCTTGCAAATGATTTTACTTAATCTCTCAATAGCTGATAAATTTCAAAAATCATGTGAACTATGGCAGCCCGATCTCAAAAGTTGGTCTCATTCAAAAAGGGAGAAACAAATTCAACTTGACTTTGCTTAAATGACCCGAAAAAACGATATTCTAATTTTAATAATTTCCCACCAAGTTTAAGAACATTTGCAACTTAAATAGGAGCCAAGAATATATTCTTAATGTACAATGGAGGCCCCCTTACTTAATAGTTGCATCCGAAATCTGTTGCAGTAATTGTATATGATAAATGACGAGCTCGCAGAAATGCAACCAATTCTGAGGATAAATCGCATGTGCACATCTCTAACTCTATCTCTCTCCCTTCGCAGAGAACGTTAAAGTGAGAAAAGTTTGATGTCATACGCCAACGAATAAATAATGTAGAGATGTAGATGTAGAGAGAATAAATAATGTCTCGGTGTGACATGCCGCGCCGGTATTCAACCTAGATGTGACATCAGATCTTTCTCACTTTGGTTGCATTCCTTCGAGTTTGTCACTTATTACGAATTCGAAAAACTGATCGAAAAGCACGTCGCACAAAACATTAAAAGAAATGATTGAACAGAACAAGGTGCATTTTCCTCTTAAATTAAAATTTTCGCTTAATTCATTAAGAATATGCAACTCTTGATATTAGAATATAGTTTTTTCAGTGTGGGCATTGTAGTAGATTGCAGGCTCGAAGCCGTTCGTTCCAGAAACTCACCGCACAGTCACATAGTCGCAAACAAAGTTTTAAACATCTCAATCTGCAATTGACAAATGAACAATTCAGTTTTTTTTCCTGAGATAATATTATATAATATTGTAAGCAATTCCACATTGATATATGTACAACTGCTCACCGGGATCAATGAATACACGAAAAAAAAATTAATTTAAGGCACAATTAAAAAACTTGTATGTTTATACTTTGAAAGACAAAGATAAAGTGCATAAAGTTGGTACACAATCAATATTGAAACTTGGAATATTGACATATATTCCTGTTTTTAACAATAAGCTTCAAAATGTCAAAGTTCAAAACTCGCAAATGGTGCAGATTTAAATTAAAAAAAAAAAAAAAAAAAATCGAATACAGAATTAATATCCGGCGGTGGATCGATCATGAATACCTAAATGTCCCCTAAATGTGACAATGACTTCAAGGAATGAAGCTGCTCACGAATGACAAAAATGTATATAATAACGGATCAAGTGATTGAGGAATAAAATGTTGATTCGTAGGTCACTCGAATAATGATGCTAAAGTCCGCTTTTCAGTAGCCAGAACATAGAAATAATGATGATAATAATAATAATAATAATAATTTTATTCTTAGCTGACAATATTACAGAGAATAGAAAAAACAACAGTGCAGTGTGTAGTGGTGTAGTGCTTGGAATTAATGTTTTTCCCACATTCCAGTTCTCGTTTTCCGGTTAAGGAATTTGTACAAAAACCTTATTCGCTTGTGCATTTCATTCCACTTGGTGGGTCTTATGCGTGGAAAAACGCCTCTCTGAAGCATTTTTCGTTTTCGAATCAAGACCTGATACTCGTTGCCACTCACGCCTCTCAGCCATGCCGGTAGATTGTAAAGAATTCTTGTAGGATGTAAACTCTCGTTACCCAGGATGTCTATGTAGTCATTTTGGCCAAAGAGAGCTCTCTTCTCGGACCAGAAATCTTTTGGTCGATATACAGGCATCTCGCGAATCCTCTCATTACTTTCACGAGCTAAAGTGCCTCGTTGATCAATGAATTCTTTGTAGCCGTATCTTCTCAGAAGAGGTCCTCGTGACACTTTTTCTGCGTGGTATCTGTAACGCACGCTCGTCAGCTGCGGCGTTATCCATAGTCGCATTTTTGCGAAAAGCCCCTGAGTAAAACTTGACATTCTGTCAATATGGAAAGAAAACATCAATTTCGATCATTCTTCATTAATTAGGTATGTTGGAGTTAGAGTGTACTAGGGTGGGTAGAAAATAAAAGATTTTCCAATTCGAAATCGTTCCTACGCGAAAAACTAGCGTGTTGGGACACTAAAAATGTATAATTAATTTCGACTCAATATGCAGCTTGGTTACTGGAGTAACAAAAAATCGTTGAAAAATTTCTTGTTTGCAGAGTTTTTTGATTTTTATAAATTTCAATGTTTTCTTCACATAAAAAAAAGTCAAGAAAGTCTTCCAAATTTGTTGCGGCTTTTTACTAATCATTTTTCTAAGAAATAATTTCTAGTGCATTTTTGTTGCGGAAAAAATTTCAAAGTGCCCGAAAAAATTATTTTATTTACACAGGGGTTAGGAATTTGCCAGAAAACAGAGATAAATTAAATAGGAATAATCTCTTACAAATTCATTTATTAAAATCCGCAAAAGATCGAAGACTTTTTTGACTTCCAAGAATGGAAAAAAAACTGAAACTCAGGAAAAATTAAAAAATTTGCAATCAGGCATTTTTAAAAACATTTTTGTTCGAGCGCGAGTAACAAAGCTGCATTTTTATTGATTCGAAATTGATTACCCTTTCGAATTGCAGAATTTTTTATTTTTTACCCAACCTATTATATATTTGCAGGTTAATTTTCAACTCAAAAAGACAAATTTCGACTAAAAATGGCACAGATAATTGGAGATTACATTTGAAAACATTAATTTTTAAAAACAAAAAAAAAAGTTTTCAATAAAATAGTAATAGGCACAAAAGTTTCCCTGAACATTTCTGGAACATTACAATGGAATGTTCAGAGAATTCCGGAAAATATTCCAGGAAGTTTCCCGGAAGTCGGTAAATGTCCGCGTATCCAGATAGGTTCCCAAGGAAAATTACCTTTCATTGGGGTGTTCCAGGAATGTTCAGGGAAACTTTTGTGTTATCCGGGAGTAGTTCAACTTTCAACCAAGTAGTAGAATTCTCAATAAAATAATATCAATTCTTAAAGAAAAACGTAATATTTTCATTTCAACAAATTTCAACAAAAAAAGACTTTAATTTCAATCAAACGCAGTACAATTCAATAAAAAAATACGAATGTTGAATCCTCAACTAAAACAGAATAATTTTCAAGCAAACAGTTTCAGTTTTTTCCAAGAAAGATGAAATTTCTACCAAAAACATCAACTTTTTAACCAAAATGACGAATTTTCTACAAAAAAGCTCAAGAATTAACCCAAAAATATGAATTTCCAACAAATTACTTGAATTAGAAAAAAAAAATTAACCAAAAATGTTGCATTCACAACGAAAAATGTATTAGTTGATATTTCAATGAATGAAGATTATATTATTATATCAAAAAATGTCGAATTCGTCCAAAAAAATACGAATTTCAATAAAATAGCTGAATCCTCAATTAAAAAAGAATAATTTAAAGCCAAACAGTTGTATTTTTAAAACAAAACATAACATTTCTAACAAAAGATTAATTTTTGAACTAGCAAGTGAATTTAAAAAAAAAAATACATAAATTTTGCAGCAAATAGTTGAATTTTCAACTAAAAAAGATTAATTTACGATCGCAAATTAAATATTTCAATTTTCAGTTGAAAAAATTAATTTTCAACCAAAAAACTAATCTGCAACAAAACCGTTAAAGTTTCAACCAAGGAAAAAAAAATGAATTCTCAACTCTCTTAAATAAACTGAACCAGTGAAGTTGTCACTGGTTGATCCCGAATTATCTGCGGTGAACCAGTGATTTTCCAATTCCTACAGGGTGAACCAGCCGGTGACTCGGCTAAAACAGCGTTACTGAATATACCAGTGACGGAATTACACTGAGTGAACCAGTGAAATCTCACTGATTATTAGTGACCCACTTCTGGCTCTTTTTAGCAGTGAGATTTTACTTATTTATTTTAAGAGAGATTGAAAAATGTGAGTTAAAATTTGAACCAAGAAAGATTTTTCAGTCGCTGCTTGTAAATTCATGACATGGTTGCTAAGAAATTATGAAATAAATATTCTACTGTAACAGTGACGGATTCACGGAGATAAGCTGTTTTCCCAAGAAGATTTTAAGAATCATTACGCAGAAATTCAAACTGTTTAATTAACTCAATAATTGCAGAATCCATTTCTAGTTTATCTTTTATTCTTTCTTGCCAAAATAACTGATCCAATATGGTAATCACAATTAACAAATTCTTATTTGCATGAATGTTAACACATAATTTTTTTCTGCGCGAAAAAGATTAGTTTTGTCATTTGTTTACAATTTATGTTAGTAAAAATAAGTACTTAACGCTCAAATTGTTTCGTGATTATTTATTACTTTGAAACATATTTTTTTATTGGTTTTATGACAAAAGCCATATTTATCTATGCAAAAATATTACAACAATATATATATATATATATACATATATACATTAAATAATTTCTTAATGACAATAACAATTTAGAGTCAACGATACATTTTCTTGATAGAAAATTACTATTTAGTTGTGTATATTATGATATAGTACACGAAATAATTTTTGTATGAGTGAAAATGAACAATAAAGTTCAAGATTCAACATTCATAATAATGGAATATTGATAGGCTAAACATAGAAAGACGGTAACGGTAAAAAAAAGTGTCGGTACCGGTAATTTTTGTTTACTCATACCGGCAGTGAATATACACTTCAATATTAATATTTAGTTGCCTGGAATATTGTTTAGTAGAAAGAACAATTGTTTTCTATGCGAAAGTGACTAATTTTGCAGTTTGTTTATACTTTACTTTCAATTATTGACAATAAGAAACATGTACTTCGGTAAGATTTGTCAACTTTTGTGGTGATTAATCAACTTTAGACAGCTTTCATACTGGTTTGATGAGAGAAACAGTGTATTCCTACCTATGAATAGATTGCAAAAATATACTACTCCTTTCTTATAAAATATACGTTTAACTGAACAGTTTACGTTTTCAAGAGTAATAAGCTAGGAGTTCCAAATTTTCACCAAGTACTTATCTGTCTTTCATGGGCAATTATTTTTCATGTTAATAGTCTGGAAAATCGTCAACGTCAATTCTATCGCAGAATAACAAGACGCGAAAATAATTATCGCACGTGATTATTACGAGGTTGAAAATATTAATTATATTTCATTTTATTATGTTGAATAACTTTCAATAATGTACTTGTAGAAAATAACCTCAAAATATATGGTACGTGAAACTTGCCTGAAAATACTGAAAAACTATTAAAAGTTGAACCAAAGCCCAAAACTAACCTGCTATGGCTGATATGAGTGAGATAAATTCACATCATTTCACTGCTATCAATGCTGTAGTGTTTTAATCTGGTCATAGTCAGATCCAGATCAATTTCTTCTCCCCTTACTCTACTTTCACAGTTCCTTGAGTTTTCTCTCTGTCTCTGAGTAACTGACTGAGATGACTGTACCATGATCCAATAAATACATGGTCTAGCCACTTGAGGGCTCCGTTTCGTCCAAATCACGCAACTGCTTAGTTCCACCATTTTGTTTTATGACCGCGCAGTTTGAGTTTGACGCGTACTCTGCGTACGGAAAAGTATTATAGGAAAATGAATATGTAGGAAGAAATAATATGAAATTATTAAAGTAATAGATTCCAAAAAAAAACTTGGAATAACTACTGAATGATATTATAAGAACATTGAGGGGAAAATAAATTATATTCAGGAGAAAATGGAAGTTTGTAAATGAGAATGAATGAGGGTGATGAAAAGTACATATAAATTTTGATATTTATGTCAATTACATTGTAAATATATCCGTTTAACAGTGTATACATAATTCACACTGTATGCAAAAGTGACAGATGACCGTAATATCACCACGCGGGTCCTTAAATTTTAAAGAAATAAGTAAGGTCTGTATCTGGACGACAATAGCTTTGCGCTTGGAGAATTCATGATTTCCACTTCTTCTTTAGATTATTTCCTCCGCACTATATCTTGAGAGATTTTCAGTTTTGTAATTTATGAGTAGCTGCTTGTAGAAAATCAGGTACAGATTAAGATTTATCCGCTGGGAAGCACGTGTAATAAATTAAAAACTTCCTATATAAAGATAAATCATGATACAAAATGAGGATCCAATTCATCTTCGAAATTTCAGAGACAACTTTGTCCGCGAGTCACCAGGCAATGCAATGTAAAAAGTAAATTATCTTCATTTGTATATATGTATTGAAATTAGGATTTACTATCTTTACATGAAGTTGAAAAGACTGTTTCATATTGTGAAATTTCGACTTCCTTTTACCTATAAATATGCATGTGTGCAATATTATGTGGTTTCGCCAACAACATTTATCATTCCGTGAAAAAGTCTGCTAAGAATAACATAGATTTATAATGTGATTTTATATTACATGTAAACGGTGAAACGGTTACTGAATACAGGGGCAATAGTTGATTCATAAAACAAAAATTCATTTCGGAGGGAACTGTCATTTACTTTTGAGGTTAGAATTTTGTGGCCTCTGAAAATTAACTTAAAATCGTCACAACAATTTCAATTGTTATTTTGCTTTTCAAAATGTAAAATGTCCCCGCCGAGATGTTCAGTAGATGAACACCGAGAAAGCAAGTTTTATCCAAAAAAGTTATTCACTTACCAGAAAATCACTTTTATAAAATATATTCCATGTAATATATAAAACATTTTCTCTGCTCTTGAACCATAAAGATATTGAAGTATATGCCTTTTTACATGAAAACTCAACTTCGACGTACTGCTACCATTAAAAATACGCTTCGGAGCAAATCGTTTTAATTCGGTGTGTATTTAAATTTTGGAGAATTTTCTAACAAAAAATGCCTTTTTTCGAAAATTGTCACTTGCCACCTTCTCCCGTCCCAAATGTAATAATTATATTAAGAACGTGATAGAAATTAAAAAAAAAAGGAGTGAGCAAGAGTATTATTTCAGAATTGTGAATAAATATTGTATATCTCGAACTCAAATTTTCCTCCAAAACTGAGGAACAATATTTTTTAATAAATCAAACATGATAATTATCATCTTATATGTTGTGGGCACTGCATCCGTATTTTCCTTCACCCATTTTCAACATTAAAATACATTCAATTAGAATTGAAGTATTTGTATATCTCAAAATTACAAGAAATTTCAATTCTAACATTTTACATTTTAAAATCATTTATGTTTGCCGCCTTTTTGATCCAAGATGGAGAAAAGAAGCGGTGGGTCCTCATTGGCTCAGTTTTTTTTACTTGCGCGTGGCTAGACCATGTATTTATTGGATCATGTGTCTAGCCGCGCGCAAGCAGTGATGGGTAAGTAAAATACTCGTGGTAATTTACTTGATTTCTACGGTAACTTACCTGGTATTTCACGTCATCAGTTTTAGTAGGTGTTAAGGCTCTTTTACACCTTCCGTCAATCGGTCGTCGACCGACCAATATATGGGAATATCCATTCACACCTTCGGTAAATTTAGTTAAATGTAGTAATATTTTAGTTACCTTCTGAAACTCACTGAAAGATTACTAAAAAATTACTAAATTTCACTGAATTTTCCGAAGGTGTGAATGGATATTTCGTTGTTGGTCGGTCGACGACCGATTGACGGAAGGTGTAAAAGAGCCTTTACGTCCCAGGATCTGCAGTCGAATTTTATTCCGTTGTAGCCATCTGTCGATTCGTTGAAGGAGAGTTCGGAATGCTGCCGTTGAGTGGTGGAAACCACTGCCGCTAAACTGGGTCTAGTTTAAATAAAAACACCATTGTTTATGCTCACTGAATCATTAGATTTATTTAATAGTTTTCTTTTAATTTATTGTTCACAGTTTTGGTTGATGCACATGAGTGCAATAATTAATCGCGAAGCGCGTCGCGTTACAAGCTTGTAATTATTTGAGTCTTTGATTTACGTTGAATCACAATTTTCATAACAGCAAAATTACAAAACTGATAGTCTCAGGTTTAAAGTTGTTTCCACGGATTTCGAAGTACAGAATCTGCCCTTTTTTGGCTGTGCGTGCTTTTTTATAACCTACAAATGGGAGGAGATTTATTCCCTCTCCTCGGCCAAGAACCAATCACATTGCTAACGTCATGGAATTTTCCTACAGACTAGCCAATAAGAAAGTAGGTCAATTTGCTCCGCCTACAGGATATGAGTCATAAAATGAGTCATTCGATGATTGACATGTCTAAACACGAAATAGTATAAACAAGTCCAAAGTCCATTCTACATCCGGTCTGACTGGCGCCATACACTCATTAATGATACTAAATTTAGACCTATGACTCACTAAATAAACAAACACTTCACTTTAAGACGCAATTTATTGTGTACTGCGTAGATGTTTGAGCTAACATAACCTAACTTCAGGAGATAGAAAGAGTACTGCATTATGTGTAACTATTTTGTGCAACTAACAGCTTGCAACCTATTTAGGCTTTGTAATATGAAGTTTCTCATATTTGAAACTTCCTTTCAAGTTTTTGTGCTTGAACGTTATTTCGTATTTGTATTTCAGCTTCTGATCATTTTAAATTATTCAAATTGAATTTGGAGCTTCTTGCCGCGCTCCCTAGAGTTCGCTGATGCTCATTTTAATTCGCAAACGGGCCACACCCTCACAGTAGGCAGGTATTCACTTGTCCGAAATTTCATTTTCCCTAAAACTCATTTTGC